>CAUYRH010134896.1:0-42292 GCA_963574655.1 Perodicticus potto | reverse complement strand
ATAGCCTTCCTGGCATTTTCTCAGTTATTATATGAAGACATTTATATTCTGCATTTAGTAAGGTTCGCCTGTACCCTTCTAAGAAACATGTCTTAATGCCTCAGCTGGTTGAGGCAACATGTAGATCAAGTCAATAGGTTTCATTACAAAGTGGACTAGTTAATTTCAAGCTCATGGTCACAGATAACAGTATTAATCACAGCTAACAATTATCACTGGGTGTCCTTAGGGAGGAAAGGAGAAAAGAGTAATCATGTTTTCATAGCCAAAGGCGACCTGTCCTCTTACAGCTTTCTTGGGGCATTCCCTCTGAGAGAGAGTCCAGAAACCCAGGTGTTCAAGGCTCAGTGGCCATTATCTTAGTTAGTGCTATCTAACTAAGTTTAGATAGCAACACTAAAAGAGGGATTGCAAGAAAAACTCCAGGGCCTACTGAACGGATCCAAGGGTTTTCCCCCCCATAAGAACTATTGGTTGTGAGGCAATTGAGTTTTGGGTGACAAAAATTGAGATTGTGCTACCAATTTTGTAAGATCCTAAACTTAAGTGTAAACCAGTGTTTTTCAACATTTTGTATTTCGTAGCACACTTGAACCTACAGTTAAACTTCCCTGGCACATTTAACTTAAGTTGATTTAAAAAAAAAAAAAAAATTCCATAGGGCGGCGCCTGTGGCTCAAAGGAGTAGGGCACTGGTCCCATATACTGGAGGTGGTAGGTTCAAACCCGGCCCTGGCCAAAAACTGAAAAAAAAAAAAACAAAAAAAAAAAACTATAGATTTTTTAAAAACAATGATCCTTAAAATTTTTCTTTTGGGGGGGAATTTTTAACATTTATTTAATACTTAGTTGTAGTATTGAGTTATTTCTACAAAGACAGTTATTACTTACATTCGTTTTTTTAAAGATTGAAGCCATCGTTCATATTAAATTGGAAAATAGTATCCTATTTTTAAGTATATACTTTTATAATTTTGAAGTGATATTTTTTCTTTTCAGTACCAAATAAATTTAGCCAGGGTTTAACTTCAAACCACTGTTGTAATGAAATAAATCTATTCTTAATTCAAGTTCAGAACCCTGAAAATAATGCAAGTATTTATAATAATAATTTGTGAAATTAAGTATAAGAATTTCTTCAAGGGGAAAGATTCTTTGGGAGTGGAAAACTAATTTGAAATATATGTTCTCTATCACATGTCAGAAATCTGAAATTTGTGCGTCATCTTCAAAGCCAGATGTGAGATTTTTTGAAGATATAATGAAAAACTTACAGAACATTTCCCTTTGTCTTAAATCGAGTTGATAATTTTAACTTTTTTAGAACTTTCTAGATTTTTTTCCTTGTGTAATATAAAGATGATCACAAATGTTTTAAAAATTACATGTATCTTTTCGGTGGAAGGGACATCCCTATTTAATGAATTCAACTAACACATGAAATTAGTCCTTTCAAAACCTGTTTATCATTTTTGCCTAGTTGCTATGGAGCCTTTCTATTATAACATTATTTGAATTTTTCAAGTGAAAACATTTTAGATAGGCTATTTCATCATAAAAGCAATGAATCTTATGAGAGTATAAAACACCTATTTTAAAATGTCAAACAAATAATTAGTAACTTCAAAATTGGAACACTTATTTTGACACGGCCTAATGCAGAGCATCACAACATAGTATTATACGGTAGCATCAAATATATTCAGAGAATTCCAGAACAAAATAAAACAATTTTTTTCAGGGATGGGGAATGCATTAAAAAGGTTTTTGCCCCAAGGAAACATTTTAATTTAAACTTCTTAGATAAGCTGAAAGTGTAACATCCCATGTTACTGATTGGTGTTTGTGACTCGGCTTCTCTAATTATGTTGCCTGAGGCGGTCACACACTCTTTCTGCGCCCTCAGAAGGATGCGAATGGAGCCAGATTCCATTTCCTTTCTCTCCACTCCTCTTGGCTTACTTGCTAGAAGCTCCTTTTAAAGCAAATTCTGAGGGTCCTTCTTCTTGAATTCCCCTTGGATGTGACTTTTTTTCCTCTTTCCAGTTGCCACTATCCTTGTTTAGATAATCATAATTATGTTTGTTTCCACTTTAAATCGGGTATCATGAACAGCCTACCTTTACTTGGCATTTTCTCTCTGCCTTACATTCATCTCCTGAAAAAATGTTGAAGTTAAGTGCTTTCAGTGCATGCCTGCCACCAGCTCAAGGTTCCTAGTACGTTACAGGTAGGTATCCCTCCTGCCCCTCCTGCCCCTCCTGCCCTGCTCTTCCTTAGTTTCTAATGTCCTTTACTTATTTTTGTACCCATGTATATTTATCAGTTCCCCCATTTATTAGTGAGAACATGTTTGTTTTTCTATTCCTGAGATATTTCAATTAGGATAATGATCTCCAGTTCCATCCAAGGTGCTCCAAAGTGAGTGAGTAGACACATTTCTTTACCCATTCATAAGTTAATGGGGACGTAGATCAATTCCATATTTTTGTGATTGTGAATTGTGCTAGCATAAGCATTTGAATCAAATGTATCTTTGATAAAAATATTATTTTATGTAGATACCCAGTAGTGGGATTGTAGGACCTTAGGGTAGGTCAACTTTTGGCACTTTGAGAAATCCCTACACTATTTTCCATAGAGATTGTGCCAGTTTGCAGTCCCACCAATGCTGGGATGGTAAGCATACCTTTCTCTCTGCATCCATGCCAGCATCTGCTGTTTTTTGACTTTTTAATAATGACCATTCTGACAGGGATAAGGGGTGTCTCACTGTGGTTTTAATTTACATTTCCCTGATGATTAGTGATAAAATGTAGGAAAAACTCTTCTAGACATAGGCTTAGCCAAAGAATTTACATGATATAACTAAGACCTCAAAAAAAAAAAAAAATACTGCATCAACAAAATTAAATTAAAAATTTGCTGTGCTGCAAAGGAAATAATCAACAGAATAAATAGGTAACTTACAGAAATAGAGAAAATATTTCCAAATATTTTATACATCTGACAAAGGACTGATGTACAAAATATACAAAAATATACAAAGAGTTCAAAAGAGCAAGAAAATAACATCAAAAATTGAACAAAAGAAATAAATATAATTATTTTCAAAACAAAATAGACCAATGGCCAATAAGCATGCCGTAATTTTTTTTCTTTTTTAAAGTTTTTTTCTATTATTTCAAAATATTACAGGGGTACAGATGTTCTTGGTTTTATGGATCACTTTCGACTTGCTTGAGTCAAGGTTACAAGTGTGTTCATCACCCAGATAGTATTCATCGTACCCATTGCAGGTTTTCACCCATCCCCTGCTCCCCACCCCAGCTTGATTTCCACTGAGTTATGCCTCCGTCTGTTCTCGTAAGTTAGTTCCAACTCACAGCAAGTACACATGGTATTTGTTTTTCCATTGCTTAGCTAGTTCATGTAGGATAATGGTCTCTAGTTCCATCCAAATTGTCTCAAATTCATCCTTCTTCATAGATGAGTAGTAGTCAATACTATACACACCCTACATTTTGTTTACTCATGAATTGAGTCTTTGATTTAACTCTCAGACTGACTTTTAATGGTGCTTAGGAAAGCTACTGATTTGTGTACACTAATTTTGTAACCTGAGACTTTGCTGAAATTATCTGAAATTATCCTGTCAATTCCAGGATACTCTTGGAGCCTCTGTTGAAAGGTGCCTCTAGTCAGCCATCTTACTTTTCTTTACACCAATCCTAAGATTCATGTATTCCATGGCTCCGCCTATCTGGCCAGGGTCTCAGGAGGCTGCGCAACCCATGCCTGCCCTCCAGAGCCCTCCTTCTAGCTAGAGACTGCTAGAGGCACGGGCTCCCTTTGCAAAGGCCTCCGGGTGCCCCATCCCATGCCCTGCTGCTTGATCCGGGCGTGCCACACTCTGGAGCTGCTCCCTCAGCCGATCCTTAAAATTTTTCATGGCACACTGGTTGAAAATCATTATTGTAAACTAGCGGTTCTCAACCTGTGGGTCATGACCCCTTTGTAATAGTGAAAATACATCCTGCATATCAGATATTTACATTATGATTCATAGTAGCAAAATTACTGTTATGAAATAGCAACAATAATTTTATGGTTGGGGGTCACCACAACATGAACTATATATTAAAGGGTCGTGGCGTTAGGAAGGTTGAGAACCACTGGTGTAAACTCTAGTTTTGGCTATTTTTTTTTAATTATTATATATATATTAATTTATTGTTGGGGATTCATTGAGGGTACAAGAAACCGGGTTACACTGATTGCATTTGTTAGGTAAAGACCCTCTTACAATCGTGTCTTGCCCCAAAAGACTCCATCCCCTTACTCCTTCCAAATGTCACTCACATAGTACAGAGTGTTTCTAGTGAGTGTGAGTCTTTGGTTTGATGATCCATATACTGTAGGTGGTGGGTTCAAACCTGACCCCGGTTGGTCAAAAACTGCAATAAAATAAAAATTCCCCTGTTATGTCCACAAATCCCTTATAATTAAGCAAATAATTGTTTTTATTTTATCTTTTTATTGAGACAGAGTCTCACTTTGTCACCCTCAGTAGATTGTTGTGGCGTCATGGCTCACAGCAACCACAAAGTCTAGGGCTCAAGTGATCTTGCCTAAGTTTCCCAAGTAGCTGGCACTAAGGTGCTCGCCACAATGCCTAATTTTTTTTTTTTTTTTTAAAGTACAGGGTTTTGCTCTTGCTTAGGCTGGTCTCTAACTTGCGAGCTCAAGCAGTCCACCTGGCTTGGCCTCCCAGAGTGCTGGGATTGCAGGTGTGAGCTGCTGCGCCCAGATAGAAAAATAATTATTTTAAAAACTTTCTCATTCTTGAAAGTGAAAATGAGATTCAAAAAATTAATTCCCTCATCATACTGATGCACAGATTAGGTCATAAATTTTTGCCTAGGCCTACATCCAGAGACTATACATCCAGTAAAGGGCTTACATCCAGAATCTACAAAGAACTTAAATCATCAGGAAAAAAACCAACCCTGTAGAAAAGTGGGCACAAGACATGAATAGAAGTTTTTCCAAAAGAAGACAAATGGTCGACAAACATGGAAAAAATGCTCAGCACCAGTAATCAGGGAGATGCAGTTAAACCCATGAAGAGATGTCGCCTTACCCCTGTTAGAATGACTTACTAAAAAGTCCAAAAGCTATAGACTAGCGTGGATACAGACAGAAAGCAACGCTTGGACGCTGTTGGTGGAACACAAACTAGTGCAAACTCAATAGGAAATAGTATGGATATTTCTCAAAGAACTAAAAAGACTTAGCATTCAATCCAGCAATCCTACTATTGGGAATCTATCCAAAGGAAAAGAAGTCCTTTTACTAAAAAAACGCACTCAAATATTCATGATAGCACAATTCACAATTGCAAAAAATGTGGAATCAACCCAAGGGCCCATCAATTCATGAGTGGATTAACAAAGTGTGGTATATGTATACGAGTATATGTACACCATTGAGTACTACTTAGCCATCAAAAAGGATTCATGAATGCCTTTTGCAGCAATTTGGATGGAACTAGAGACCTTTATCCTGATGGAAAAACAAATACAACATGTACTCTCTAATTGGAACTAACCCAGGGGCACGTATGTGCACAGAGGGAAGTAAAAGTCACTGGAACACAAACCAGGGGGACAGAGAAGGAAGGAAGGGACAAAAACCTACCTAACAGGTACAATGAACACTATTTGGGTGATGGGCACGCTTACAGCCTGACTCAAGCATTACAAAAGCTAATCATGTAACAAATATTTGCAGTCTTTAAATATTTTGAAATAAATCAACAAAATCCTGCGATTAGTGCATAAAATTCACAATAACAAGTACTCAATAAAAAAGTACTAGGCCTGGGGAAAAGTAGAATACGACCCCAAATCAGTGGAAAATAAATCCATAATGCAGAATTAATGGAACTAGCAAAGATTAACACAGCTGTTTATAAATGTGCTCCACATATTGAAAAAGGGAAAAACAAGATCGTAAAGGACAGAAAAAAATGTAAAAAAAATATGAAACATTAAGAATTAAAAAATACAACTGAAATGAAGTAACATACTGGATTAAGTTAAAGCAGATCAGACATGATAAGAAAGATCCATGTGAACGATGCTGCAATAGAAAATACAGAAAGGGATTCACAGATAACACTGTATTTGTAAAAATGTGAACAGAGTAGGAGATGTAGGGGTGGGACAGAAAAAAATTTGAAAAAATAGTGGGCAAAATTTTCATGACTCGTTTATAACATCTATTAAAATCAGGCATTGGAAAGCTATGTCCCATGGGCCAAATCTGGCCTGATGCCTATTTTGGTAAATAAAATTTTACTAAATACACCTGTGGTTATGTGTATGTCGTCGATGGCTGCTTTTGAGCAGTTGTGGCCGATACTATATGGCCCGCAGGGCCTAAAATATTTACTATCTAGCTCTTACAGAAAAGATTAGGAAAGAGGAGAAGGCATTGACTTCTCCCCCCAAGGGAACTTCCTGGGTTGATGGTCTTATTCCACGTCACGACCACGGTTAGCATTATATTTTTCAGAGCCCATGGAATTGTACCCTTAAAATTGGTAAACTTTATTGTTATAAATTATAGTTTAATAAAGTTGATTATTAAAAATATGACAGATAAGGACTAGTTCAACATTTTGTGGTCCTCGATAAGGAGCCTGGCTTTTAATTGTAATCAATGGGAAGCCAACGAGGCATCTTGATCACAGGATAAACAATTTAACAGTTTTAAACCGTCAGTTTGGCAACAGTGTCATGAAGTAGGGACGAGAGTCTGGTTTAAAGGCTTTTGCAGTATTTTCTTTAAGAGATGATGGTGGCTTTTGAATTAGGATGATGAAAATAAAGACAGAATTAGGTGGATCTGAGATTTGCTTTTGAGGTAGAACCAACAGGGTTGCTGATTGATTAGATGTGGGAGCCAAGGCAGTGCCATATGGATCTTCACGGGTTGGGACTTAGGAGGTGGATGGAGGTGCTCTGCGTGGGGCTGGGAGAGACTGGAAGAGGAAGGCAAAGTCCAGAATGTGAAAACCAAATCTTCTTTGTGCATATTCCAGATAAATTGAACTCTAGTGTTTTATTACACAAAATCCTTTTATTGCAATTGAATTCAAGCATTACTAAATTAGTGTTAAGATAAAGTTCACCTTCACTATGGTCAAATGTTTTTATTGAGAAACTAGCATTTGGGCAATTGACAGTTGTGTATGTATTCTTTTAGTTTATCATTGTGTAAAAGTTGTCGAGTGGGCAACACGGTGAGACCTTGTCACTACAAAAACTAAAACATTAGCCAGGCGTGGTGGTACGTGCCTGTAAGCCCAGCTAACTCAGGAAGTTGAGACAGGAGGACCATTTGAGCCCAGGAGTTGGAGGCTGCAGTGAGCTATGAGCATGCCACTGCACTCCAGCCTGAGAGGCAGAGTGAGACCCTGTCTTGGGGGGTGGGGGTGGGGTGAAAAAAGAAATTTGTCAGAATCTAAACAGTTATTGTGTTCAAAAAAATTTCCTGACAAATATAGCCAGGGAATGGCAGCACCTGTGGCTCGAAGGAGTAGGGCACCGGCCCCATATGCTGGAGGTAGCGGGTTCAAACCCAGCCCCAGCCAAAAACTGCAAAAAAATAAAATAAAATAAAATACACACACACACACACACACACACACACACACACACACATATATATATATAGCCAGGGAAGGCTATGAAGGGAGAGTTCTCAGACGTATAAGCCTGATAACAAAACCATCATGAAAGACTCTGAAAGAACTGAAACTTCGCAGAAAGGCCATTGCAACTTTACCCCAAAAAATACTTTTGTGAGGATGTCTACCCATCAACTGCTGTCCATCTTCAGTCTGATGTCACCCTTGTATGTTGATCATTATAGCTAAGGAGACTTATCTCAGAACAATTATGTAATCTTCATTTTTTTGTTTAAAAATTCTTGTCTCCCTTTACCTCTGTGGTAACACCACGGCCCGTGTTTTCCCTTTGCAGTGCCCTATTCTCCAGTAAACATCATTTTCTTTTAGAGAGCCTCTCTCTGAGATTTAGGCTGACCACTGTCAACTCGTGCCCAATTGCACCTCCCATGAGATATTTAAAAATTGTGTTGACAGGGTCTCACTCTGCGTCCTGGGCTGGAGTGCACTGGCGGCTTCATAACTCACTGCAGCCTCGAACCTCTGGGTCAAGCAAACCTGCTGCCTCGGCCTCCCAAAGTGCTGGGATTACACTTTTGTAAATGTTTGGGAAAATAACCAAAATCTGTCCTTGAAAGTTTTTAATCATGAACAGAATTATCAGCTAAACATATAGTACATGTTTTATTGATTTTTTTTTGTGATGTGGACTTTAGTAAGTGAAGGTAATACTAGCAAATTAGGTGCTTAATATTTAGAGCAGCCTCCCTTATATGTTTTTGCTCTTTGAAAATGAATTCTGGGATGAGTGTGATGGTTCATGCCTATAATCCAGTGTTTTTCAACCTTTTTTAATCTCATGGCACATTTGAACCTATAGTTAAACTTCTGTGGCACACTTAAATTATGTTGATCAAAATAAAAGTAAAAAAATGATTATACTTACTGTGCTTTGAACTTCTTTTGAAAATAATGATCTTCAAAAATTTTCTCGGCACACTTAAGCTCCTCTTGCAGCACACCAGTGTGGCATGTCACACTGGTTGAAAATCACTGCTGTAATCCCAGTGCCTTGGGAGGACAAAGCACAGAGTTTGAGACCTGCCGGGGTAACACAGTGAGACCCCTGTCTCTACCAAGGAAAGAAAAACAAAATTTAGCTGGATGTGGTGGCTTTCACCTGTAGTCTCCACAGCTCTGGAGGCTAAAGCAGGAGATCAAGGTTACAGTGAGTTATGATTTCACCACACTCCAGCTTGTGCAACAAAGCAAGACTGTGTCTATAATAATTAATAATAATAAGTTTTAAAATATAAGAAATTAAAAAGAAAATGAATAAGGCTGGGTGTGGTGGCTCGTGCCTGTAATCCTAACACTCTGGGAGGTAGGTGGATTGCTTGAGTTTAGGAGTTTGAGACCAGCCTGAGCAAAAGTGAGACCCCATCTCTGAAAAATAGATGGGCATTGTGGTGGGCACCTGGTGTCCCAGCTACTCGGGAGGCTAGAGTAATCCTCACGAGAGGATTACTTGAGCCCAGTAGTTCAAGTTTGCTGTAAGCTGTGATGACGCCACAACACTCTACCCAGGACAACAGCATGAGACTTTATCTTAAAAAAAAAAAAGAATCCTGTTTTTCTACCCAATATTCTCCCTCCTCTCCTCCCTGCAAAAACATATCTTTACCTGTGCTTTCTCAGGCTGTGTCATATATATAAATAAAGCAAAGCAGGACCAAGAAAATTTAGTTCCAAAACTGTGTCAGCATCTGGCAGGAACCTGTTCCCCTGAAGTCAATGCCTGTGACTGAACAAATGTTCAGTGTGTGTGGTTCACTCCAGACTGGCCTCTTGCCTCTGTTCCTTTCCTGAGTCACATTCTTCTCTTAATCTTATGAGGTCCTGTTTTGCCCCTACCACACATGTTTTTAAACTCCCATTGTAGTTCCTTCTGGACTTACACACTGCCTCACTGTCTCTCTCCTCTCTTCTTCCTTTAACTTGTGGTAATGTATATGTCCCTTGTCTTCAGCTAAGTTGATGCTTCTTACACGAGAGAGCTCCTTTACAATCACATATATGCCTGCTCACTAGATATATCCATGCTGCTGTGGGCTTAACATTTATAGCCCCCAAAATCTCATACGTTAAAATCAAGGTGATAGTACAAGAAGTTGCCTTTAGGAGGTGATTGAGTCATGAAGGCAAAGCCCTCACAGACGGGATTAGTGCCCTAATTAAAGAGCTCGCTAGCCCCTTCCACCCAGCAAGATGCAGTGAGAAGGCCCCACCACTGAAGCGGGGAGCGAGCCCTCTCCAGACACAGAATTTGCTGGCACCTTGAACTTGCCATCCTCTAGAACTGTAAGAAGAAAGTTTTGTTGTTTATAAACCATCCAGTTCATGTTATTTTTGTTATAGTATCCTGATCAGACTAAGAAACCTTCTCGCCATACAGAAAATAACTTGGGACTTGACCACAGTCTAAAGGGCACAGCTGTAGTCTCCTGGCCTCAATTCATCTGAAAATTAGCAATTTCATTTAAAAATTCTAATCTATGAACAGTCACAACTATTTGTATTTTTCCTGATATTAATGTAAGTCCAACCATTATGATTTTCCTTATGGTTAGGTAGGAATTGTTTTCTGGACTCCTAGCCATCTTCCAGTCTTTCTCAAGTTGAGCTTCGATGTCCTGGAGTCTGCCGACTGACTGATGTATTTTTACCCACTTACCTCACACAGACATACACACAAACCCTTTTGTTCTTGTTTATTTTTGTTTTCCTAATTTTAAGTTTGTCCCAGAAGGAAAGTTACTATTAAATGGGTTTTTTTTTTTCCTGAATGTATGTTTCCTATAGTTACTGTAAAAAATTATCACAAATCTGGTGGCTTAAATGAATTCTCTGGCAGTCTGGAGGAAAGAAGTCCAAACTCAGGCTCGCTAATGTGAAGTCCACGTCTCAGCTGTTGGTTCACTCCAGACAGGCCTCTTGCCTCTGTTCCTTTCCTGAGTCACATTCTTCTCTTCATCTTATGAGGTCCTGTTTTGCCCCTCCTGCAGGCTCCACAGGAGGGTCCATGTCTTTGTTTCACCGGCTTTTGAACACCACCTGCACACGTTGGCTAGTGGCCTCTTCCTCTGTCTTCAAAGCCCACAGTGCTGCCTATTCAGAGCTGTCCCCTCTGCCACTGCTTCTACTGTCACCTCACTTTCTCTCTGACTCCGTGTCTCTCTTTCAAGTACTCTGTGATTACATCAGGCCCACCTGGTAACCCAGAATAATCTTCCCCTCAAGATTACATCCCCTTAAGATGTGATCATATCTATTAAGCCCTTTTGCCATATAAAGTAACATAATCACAGGTTCTAGGGATTAGACATAGAATCTTGGGGAGGGGGTATTATTTAGCCTGTCACACCAAGTAAACTATTTTTTCTTGCAATATACACATTATAATTAGCTTGATGAGCCATAGGTCAAGGTTTATTCTCTTTATGTGTAAAAAGCCTGAGGAATTTAACAGCCTTCACACAGTAATGTGAGGAGAGTTGATCAGAGCAAGATCAAGAGACATCAGTTTGAGGTTAGCATGCAGATCTGTTTTGTTTTTTCTCGTATCGACCAGTTTCTTTCCTTCTGTTACCTCACATCATAGAACATTATTTCTAAATTTTAAATGGCCACCCTTTACTGTGGTTGTGTATAATTCATTTGAAGAAGGCTGTGTAAAGCTGTTTTGTCAGTTAAAAAACTCATGTGAAGTTAAGATCAGTAGTTATAATTTTATGTCTTGATTCTTGTCATGTTGATGGTAACATATTTGGCCATTTATTACCCTTGAATTGAAAATATTAAAAGTAATTTGAAGAACTGGCATAGAGGTGGGTTGATTTAGCCAGTAGTTCTCAAGAACCCACTGCATGCAAGGTACCTAAATTGTTTGAGGTACTATGTTTTATCCATTTTGTGTTGATAGAACAGAATACCTGTGACTGGGTAATTTATTAATAGAAAAGATTTAGTTAGCTCATAGTTTTTCAGGCTGGGAAGTTCAAAATTGGGCAGCTGTGTCTGGTGGCTTCTGGTGAGAGCATTTTGCTGTGTCAAAATATGCCACAAAAACAGAAGGAGAACTTGATGAGTGTGAAAGGGCAAAACACAAGAGGCAACTTTTCTTTACACATGTAGCAATCCACTCTCTTGGGATCAAATCCATTTTCATGTGAACTTGTTAGAAAGACCTTAGTTCATCTAAGAGACCTAATGAACTCTTAAAGGCACCATCGCCAACACCACCACATTGGAGGCCAATCCCCAACATGAGTTTGGGTGAGGACCATATTCAATCATAGCACTAATCAACCACCCTAAATAATACACTGTTCAAATGGAGAAGCAAGACAAATCACATGAACACACCGCCGTGTGGCAAGTGCACAGACTCTGAAATGCTCCTTACTCCTTCAATATTTCATTTCACCTACTTTTCCTTGGAAAAATTTGAGGGGTAGAGAGTGGATAGAAAGATATAAGGTTTTTCTGTTTAATAAAAAGACTTAATTTTTAGAGCAGTTACAGGTTTTTTAGCTGTTATAAATGTAACAGTAGGTACAAAGAGTTCATATATACCCCCTTTCTTTCCTGCTATGGGTTTTGACAAATGCACAATGTTATGTATCAACTGTTACAATAGCATATAAATAAAAATCACCTGTGCACCATCTTTTCATTCCTTTCCCCCTCCATTCAAACTCTGTTTCCTTAGCTTTGTCTTTTCTGAAAAGTTATATAGTTGGGGTTGTACAGTATGTAGGCTTTCAGACTGGCTTTATTCACTTAGCAATATGCACTTAAATTTCCTCCAATGTCTTTTCGTGGTTTGAGAGACCTTTCTTTTTTATAGCTGAATAGTATTCCACTGTGTGGTCATACCATAGTCTGTTTACATATTCACTTATTGAACGACATCTTGGTTGCTTCCAGTTTTTTGTAATCATGGCCAAAAGCTGCTATACAGGTTATGTGTGGACATAAGTTTTCAACTCGCTTGGGTAATAGCATAGTAAGACTGTCTTTAGCTTTATAAGAAACTGCTGATTGATTTGTCTTCCAAAGAGTCTGTATGATTTTGCATTCTCCACCAGCAATGAATGACAGTTCTTGTTGCTTTTTATCTTTGCATCTTTTTGTATGCTTATGTGCCATCTATATGCCTTTGGTGAGTTATCCGTTGAGCTATTTTACTTGTTTTAAAATTGGTTTGTCTTCTTCTTGAATTTTATTTCTTTGTACTATTTATTTATTTATTATTTTTTGAGACAGAGTCTCACTTTGTCACCCTTGGTAGAGTGCCTTGGCATCATAACTCACAGCAAACTCCAACTCTTGGGCTCAATTGATTCTCTTGCCTCAGCCTCCTGAGTAGCTGGGACTATAGGCGCCCATCACAACACTGGGCTATTTTTAGAGATGGGGTCTCACTCTTGCTCAGCCTGATCTCAAACCTGTGAGCTCAGGGCCATCTACCTGCTTCAGCCTCCTAGAGTGCTAGGATTACAGGTGTGAGCCACCACTCCTGGCCTTCTTTGTACATTTTA
This sequence comes from Perodicticus potto, assembly GCA_963574655.1. NCBI lineage: Eukaryota > Metazoa > Chordata > Mammalia > Primates > Lorisidae > Perodicticus > Perodicticus potto. The sequence continues at coordinate 28,993 of CAUYRH010134896.1, read as the reverse complement.
GATATGAGTCCTCTGTCATATATACATTTTGCAAATATTTCCTCCCAATACATGGTTCATCTTTTCATTCCTTTAACAGTATGTTTTCCAGAGAAGTTTTAAGTTTTAGTAAAGTCCAGGTTGCCTTTGTTTTTCTTGTGGATCATGCTTTTGGGTGTTGACTTTTAAAATGCATTGCCAAACTCTAGGTCACATAGGTTTTCTTCCAAGTAAATTTCCAAAAGTTTAACAATTTTCCATTTTGTATTTAGAAATTAGATGACACTTGAAAAGCACAGGTTTGAACTGCATAGATCTGCTTATATGTGAACTTTTCTAAACCAATTATGGATAAAAATTAAAAATATACAGGTTGCAAAACCCTTGCATGTAGGGAGATCAACTTTTCATACACATGGGTTTCATGGGGCCAATGGCAGACGTGAATATGAATATATGTACATTGAGTATGTGCAGATTTGAATATATACATGGGAAGGGGCTCCTGGAGCCAACCTTCCATGAATACTTTCTAATAGTGGAAAACTTTCTAAATATGCAGAATAGTGGAATACTTTCTAAAAATGGAAAACTTTCTAATCCATTTGAACTAGTTTTGGCTTCAGATACTATATCCATGTCTAGTGGGTTTTTGTCATTTGTTTATTTGTTTTTGGCATGTGGATGTCCAGATCCAGCACCATTTCTTGAAAGACTGACCTTTGCACATTGAATCACCTTTGTTCCTTTGTCATAAATCAGCGACATATGTACGTGTGTGGACATACTTCTGAGCTACTTTGTTCCATTGATCTATTTGTCCATTGGCCTATGTTGTGCTGTCTTGATTATTATAGATTTATTAAAAATCATAGGAGTCAGGTGGTGTCAGGATACATCTTGAAGTCAGATAGTATCAGGACTCTAACTAGAGTGTATAGTTTTCCATACAGCTCTTACATATTTCCATGAGATATGACTATTTAGATGAAGTTCTTTCTTGCAAATTTAAAATTTTTTTTGTATCATTGACACCATCTTGCAACATTTCATTATAGCTACAAATTCCAGGAGGTTTTTCCTTCTAGTATCATTCACATGCAGAACAATTTGTATCGGTGGACTTTGAATAGGAAATAATTACTACCTAGTAAGGAAAGCAAGGTCGTCCTCTTTCTAAACTCTGATTATTTGCATAAAACAGGTTATTATGCTGAGTATATTCTACCTAGGGCCCTCCCACATCTGATTGTTAACTATCAGGCAGACGTGACTGAGCATGCAGACTAAGAACATGCCATCTTCATCTTCTTCCCCTAGTTCTTCACCCGGGCTTCTCACTACTGTGGAAGAAAATGCTCTCTCAACACAGAAAGCTAGGGATGGGTACCATCTACAGCCCTGCTGCCACAAATGTCATCTGAGATGATACAAATGTGACTGACACATTTGCCCTCCATCAGTGCAGGGGAAAGGTCATTATGTAAGTTCCCTCCAGTCAATGTGAGACGAGAATGACTCTTACCAGTCTTTAGGTAATGACAGAGCACCTCTAAATCCCAAGATATAAAGCTGCCCAACATACTGCCTGGCTCATGGTAAAACCCAACCTGGGCCTGTAGCCCTCAGACCAACATGGATGCTGGCGGAGCGCATGTCTTCACAGTACAGTGAAGCTCTACCATCCGTAGTGAGGAGATGGGTCAGACAACAATGGATCTTGAGCAGGATCGGCTACTTGAAAGTATGATGTCAAACGAAAATGTTGATAAATGGTCCCAGTAAGACAGAATTAACACAGAAAGCAAAAAGCAATTAAAGAATATTTAAATATGTATATTCACACTGATTTCAAGGACATTGTAATAGTAAATCAATAATGTCAGGGAAAAGCACTAACTCCAAAAATAAAGATTTCACGGAAAAAAATTGTCAGAAAAATTTTTAATGCATTGCATTGAATGGGATTCATTCCCAAAGATGAAACAATGATTTTTGAAGGGTAAAGAACTCTCCAGAATGCAGAGCAAAACAACTAAAAAATAGAATTTATAAAACAAAAGGTGGGACATAAAGAATAGGTCAAAGAGGTCCTATATTCATGAAATCAGAGTGCCAAGAAACAATCAAGCAGATGGAAAACAAGGCTCAAAGAAGTACAAAAAATCTCCCTAAGTTTAAGAATGACGTGAACTCCAACTCAAAAGTCCTCACAAATGTTTGGCAGGATTATTGAAAAATTTGAGACAAATTGGAAACATACATTTGATTTGTCAGGATAAAATAAATATTCCCAAACTAACAAATGCAATGAACAGCCTACAAGTGAAAAAGAATAAGACCAACACCAGAATTCTCGTTTGCAACATCAGATACCCAATACACAAATTTCTGAAGACAAAACACTTGCTATAAGTTCTCTAGCAGACAGATGCTGGGTTACCTCACAAGGCAAAACACATTTATGGGCTAGCCACCACCTAACTTTCTAAAAAGAATTACTTGGAAATTTTCCACCCAAAGGGTAAATTTGTATCTGACTTAAAATTTGAGCAAGCAGAAGACATAGTATATAAGAAATGGTGATGGGGCTGGGCGCCCATAGCTCAGTGGTTAGGGTGCTGGCCACATGCTCCTGGGCTGCTGGGTTCAAACTGGCCCAGATCTGCTAAACAAACAAACCAAAAAGCCGGGCGTTGTGGCAGGTGCCTGTAGTCCCAGCTGCTTGGGAGGCTGAGGCAAGAGAATTGCTTAAGTCCCAGCTTTTGAGGTTGTTGTGAGCTGTGACATCACAGCACTCTACCGAGGGTGACAAAGTGAGACTCCGTCTCAATTTTTTAAAAAAGAAAGAAATGATGAGGAACAAAGAAACTCATTCTCCACCCTACAGGTACTGAATCAGAATCTTCAATTTTACAAGACACCCAGGCAAGAAACTTTAGTCTTAAAACAATGCTGAACTCCATAACCCCCACCTACTGAGTGGTGGGAAACATTTTAAATTTTAGTTCGATTTAGTTTTATGCCATTTTGGCTTGAGACATAATTTATGCAATCTCCAAGGTTTAACTTGGTGTCTGGGGCATGACTATGCATGCAGCTTGTGGTTTCTTTCCACCTGTCTTGTTCCGTTCTAGTATCTAGAACGTGAAGGTGGGGCCAATAGAGTTTCATGTCATTAGGTGGTAAAAGGAGCCCCCGATTTCAAGTTGGTCCCTGGGTGTGCACAGGCTGACATCTGCTGAGAAGGTTGGCCCCATCTGACTCTGGGAGTCTGGCTGGTGTCCGCATCTGGCCTCCAGAAGGGATAAATTCATAGTGTATTCTTCCAAGGCTTCCAGAGGGCCTAGCAGCCCCCTTCACCACTTCACAGGCCTCCCCTCCACTCTTCAGTGAAGCTGTGGATCTCTCACCCTCATCCTCTATCTGTCTGCACCACAGACTTCACCTTACTTGCTCTTGTCAGTTCAGCCTCCCCATCACTCAGGATTTGAACAAGGGTGGGGGCCACAATTTAGACCCGCTGGTTGTCTGACTACACTGCCAGCCTTCTTACTTGTGCTAAGGCTTCCCCTGTGAGAACAGGACTTCCCTGTTCCTGGCCTCCTTCTACATCCCAGGTGGGGGCAGAGGCCTCGTCATTATTTTAACACAAGGGTCCTTTCCAAGGCTCCATGTGACCTCCCCCCTCCAGGCCTCAGTGTCCACTTGCTCTTGTCTTGCTTTTCCAGCTACCCCTCAGAACCAAGCCCAGAAGGGACAAGCTCCTTTACTTCCCCGCTTCATCTCCCTCCTTCTGGAATCCAGCCTCCTGGGTAAATCCCAATGGCAGACAAGACGATTTTCTATGAATTCTGGCCCAGGACTAGCATTTGACATATTAAGTGCAAGAAAGGAATGTAGGCATTTCTTTGTTTACAACTGACTTTCAAGCATATTTGCCTATTGTCTTACTGCAAAATGCCATCTAAATGTCAGAAACTGAAAACTCTTTGTTCATTATTACATTTCTTTTCCATAAAGGCATCTTAATAATTCTCATTTCCAACATCTTCTGATGGAGAATGAGCACCTTAGACCCACTTCTGTGGCGAAGCGGAAGAGAAAAGCATATGAACGTTTTTGAAAACATTCTGTGCTGTGCTACCTAAACTTGATGGTTAAGTCTGAATAATTTTCATAAAGTAGTTATGAATTTTATTATGTAAAAAAGAATTTTTAAAATAGAAGTGGCATTAAAATGTAAACAAATTTTAGTAAGATTCTCACAAGTTTCCTTTATCTCGATAGGCAACAAAGCAAGGTTAGACATTAGTAAATAAAAAGATGTCACAATCCTATTTGGAAACTTAAGACTATTCTTCTAAAACATGTCAGTAATGAAATCAAAATGAAATTGCAAGCTCTGAAATTACAAGCACTTTAGAATTGACTAACAATAATAATACTAGGTATCAATGACTATAGAATTTGCTTACAATCATACATTAAAGAAAATTCAGGGTTAAAGCCTTTTGTTACTAAATGAGAAAGAGACTAAGCATTGAATTTAAGCATGTTATGAAACAACCACAAAACAAGTCAAAAGAAAAGAAAATGATAGAGTAACTGTAAGCAAGTGAAGTTAGAGGTGATGAGTAAAACCAAAACTTTGGCCTTTGGAAGGAGTGACTAGATCAATGACAAAAACAATTGTTAAGTTCATCTGAAAGTAATGGACACCCCTGGTTAAAGAGGTTTGATTGGACACGTGCATTTAACCTCCCTTCCCTCCTGACTTCAATACAAGCAATCCCTGAGTTACAAACATCCTACTGATGACTTGCACTTACAGATGGAGGCTATTACAGGTAATAGGCAAATGTATCTGTTCCAACTTACATACAAATTCAACTTAAGAACAAACCTATAGAACCCATCTCGTTCACAACTTAGGGACTTCCTGTATTCCCTCCAGTCGCCAAAGAACATTTTCACTGGCTGTCTCCCACCCAGTTCAATTGGAATTATTGTTTCCTGGAGAGATTAGAACAGAGGGCACCAGAACAAGTTGAGAGAGGGACATTTTGCTGAGGAAAGGGGAAGCAGTGGGTGCCCTGCCTAGCAGGGGTCTCAGGACACGCAGCCGGCCGAGTTCTCCAGGCAGTTGCACTAGGCTCGCCTAGGACAAGAAACATACAGATCTTGACATCAGGAGTGTCCTAAAGAAATGGCCTAGCCAGAGCCTTGCCAATTGAAGACCACAGTTAACAAACCTCACACACACATTCAGACCTTTGATTTGGTTTTTGGTTCTCTATTCTATTAAATAACAGCCAAAGATGAAAGTGTGAAATGTGACAAACCAAGACAAATAGGGAAAAGTGACTCAGAAGGCACAGAGACACTCTTCAGGGAGAAGGAAATTTCAAAACACCTGTTAACATCTTCAGAGGGCTAAGAGAAGGTAATGTGCAAATGAAGCAAGAACAGGATGTTCTGAAGCAAGAACAGGATGTTCCGAAGCAAGGATCTTTACAGGAGAGCTCTTAGAAATGAAAAATGTCATCACAGAAGTGAAAGACTCAGAAGGATTGGAAGATGAATGAGGAAATGAACTGGAAAGTAGGAACAAATAGGAGAGAAAAGATGGAGGGCTGGCCTAGAAGGATGGATATCTAGAAAGGAAGAATTGGGGAAGCGGAGAGGGATAGAAGAAAGGCTATTACCAAAGAAATAGCTCAAAAAAATCTTCTAGAACTAAGTGGTGTGAGTTTTCAGATAAAATAGACCTATCAAGTGCTCAAAGTAGATCCAATCCAAAGTATATCATCACAATATGACATTTTAGAATACTAGGAACAACAACAACAAAAAAGCCTATAACTTCCCAGACAAAGAGAGAAAGATCAAATATCAGAATGAGTTGTTTTTGTTGACAGCAGTATTGGAAGTGAGACTACAATAAAGTGCATTCTAAATTCACAGGACAATTTACCAAGAAACATGAGAAAAGTTTCTCAATATCATTAATAAAAAAAGAAAAATTAAAACAACAAAGCCTATAAAAATTTTAGAAATAAAAAATAAGATATTTCTCAGTGTTGGTAAAGATGTAGGAACACAGATACAGTGTTCAGTTGTTTGAAATGACTAAAATATACCAGGGTCCACCCCACCTGCAAGAAGCACCAAAGGTCATTCTGGTGTCAAATTGTCTTATTATGGCTCTGCTATTGGGCTTGGGAGTTAGAAAATCCAGCAGTTATTTGGTTCATTCACTATGCATACAACAAACCTGATTCATTTATTTAATACTTATGTTCCACAAATTACGCATGGGCTTGTGACGATAAATAAGACTCAGTCCTGCCCTCAATGAGATCGTGGGGTTCCTGCAAATTTGGGCTTCACTTACTCAATCTGTAAAATGTGGGCATTGGCCTTAGATGACTTAGGCAGTTTCTACAGTGTCTCAATAGCCCTACTTGTTATATTTTTCAATAGCTAAAGTATGTTTTGCAAACTCTGAAACCAAACAAAGTTTTGCATTACTATAGTTTCAAGAAACCATGTTTATAATAGTCTTTGTCAGTTGGGTCCTAAGTGGTAGGGTGGAGACCAGCATCCCACCTCCTTCTACTTTGCCAGTAGAAAGTGACCTTGCTCGGCTTCCTGTGATTAGATGTTCCAAGAAAGAAAAGTTTGTATCAAAATTCTGACATCAGTTTTTTGAGGAAAAGAGGTAGTTTTTCCTAGGAATCCCCTGAAGTACCTATGATATTAATTAATCTCTTCAAATTAATGAGGCATATCTAATTAAAATTCCGGAATCAGGTCAATTACTATTCATTACTATTCATTTCATTGTCTGTTCTTAATGTAGGGGAAATATACCGAGATATAAAATGCTGTGGTAAACTTTTTTCCTGTAAGTTCAGAAGTGTTCCTTCTTGGCATATTTTTAAAAGGGATTCCAACATGCAGACTAAAATATTTCTGAGAATTAAGTAAATATGTTTAATGGAGGAAAAGAAATCTTCTAGGTATTTTAATTAATGACAAGACTACTGCAAATGAATACCGACTTGAGAGAACTATAGTTGACATTTAAACTAAAGTATAAGTGCAAACATTATATTAAGAATCAAAAAATTGGTAAGACTGAAGATCTTGAAATTTACATTATATATTTTTAGAATTTTAGTTATAGAAGAAGCACATCATTCATAAATACAGAACAGGAAAGGAGTTGTTTTTTGAAGAAAAATTCTTTCTTATGGTATTTTTCTTAAAGTGTCACCTGTGAGCTACTTTTCTCGGAATTATCTGCAATGCTTACAAAAAAATCTCTGGACTTCTCTCCATATCACTGAATTAGAGTCTCTAAAGGGTGTGCTGGGAATATTCAGATTTAACAACATCCGCAAAGCTTTCTATTCTATGCTAAAATTGGGAACGCTGTCTTGGCTCTTAAAGTTTGTGTGTAAATGTCATGGCTGCCTGGTGTTTGTACGTATTAGAGTTTGTATCTACATGTCATCTTTTAAATGGAAATACTTTTGAGTTACTTTATAAGAAGTAACTTTTTAATAAATTTTATAATTTCTCTTAGACAATTATTTCAAGTCATTAAAAATATGTGCATGTATTTATGTGTGCATGTGTGTTGTGTATGTGTGTCCATATAGATAAGCACACACAAAGAAACTATTCCTCTGGTTTTTTACCCTACACAAAGTGTTGTCAGGAACTTACGTTGCATCAGAGGGACCATTACTAAAGGACGTGGCAAATCACGGGAAGAGACTGTGAAGGAGGACCAAAGCCCAGAGCCTTCCTGCTTTGGGACTGGAAACTGAATTAGAGACTTGCCTCGGGGATGCTGCTCCCCACTCTACATTTTCTTGAAACTGTAGGCAAGGCCAAGGGCTGAGAATAGGAAGCCCTTCACATGAGAGGAGCAGGCAGATTTTCTCCTATGGCACGGTGAAGACCAGAGATACGGAAATACAGTGGTTATACCTGAGCACGGTGGCTTGTACTTGTAATCCCAGCACTTTGGGAGGCTGAAGTGGGAGGATTGCTTGAATTTGAGTTTGAGATCAGCCTAAGCGACACAGCAAAAGACCCTATCCACACATACACACATAAAAGAAAAACTAACTGGGTGTAGTGATGCACCTGTAGTCCCAGTAACTCAGAAGGCTGAGGCAGGAGGATTGCTTAAGCCCAGAAGTTTGAGGTTGCTGTGAGCTATTATGATGCCACTGCACTCTAGCCTGGCAATGAAACAAGACCTTGTCTCAAAAGAAAAGAAATACAGTGGTTGAAAGAAAGGGAATAATCATGAGAACTAGTGGCCCAAAAATGTGGAACTGAACATGGTAAATAACAAGAAGCCACTGAGGTTTCCAAGTGGACATCAGACAGATACTAGGAAAGAGTTAGATAAGTAACTTTAAATCAACTGGGAAAGAATAAAAGGATTAAATGTCCCTTAACCATTATAATTAAAATTAATGAAAATATCCTTAGTAGAAATGTAATTTAGATTTTTCCAAACCTTGACACAATAAAATTTTTACCTCTGGAAAGCCACCGTTCTTGTCACTTTTACATGTTTCAATAGTATTTTCTCTAAGTATGTGCTCCAGTTAAAAATACAGCTGATCAGGATTTGTTTCTGATTTTTAGTTTTTAAACAATAAGTTGACTGTGTAAAAAAAGTAGAGAAAAAAATTTTAATTAGTATGACATTTTATGTTTTATAGTAGAGAATTTTGGATCGCATCTCAAATAAAGTTTTTGTTTTTTATTTTTTGACTAAAAACAGAAATAATGAATGAATTCGCTTGAAGAATAATATTTTTCCATGATGGGGTCTTACCAGCAAAATGTCAAGCCTTATTTTATAAAAAATATTTCACGATATCACCGATGAGTTTTTGCTACATTTTTGAAAAGTAAGAGTGGGTCGTGGAAAGATCATTAGCTATTAATTTACAAACCAAGTTTCGAGTGTGACCTCAGACCAAAAGCATAATCTTCCAATGTGTAATTTAAATACGGCACTTTGGACCAACCTGACTGGCCCAAGCTATCTCCATCCGGGTTTCACTTTATTATAGGGTATGTGTTTGGCCAACATCTTTTTTAACCTTGGTTTTATGCGCGTTTAGTGGAGCTGCCAGTTTTACCACACTTGGCACCATGATCTTTTGTCATATACTGGTTTACTAACATGTTTACATAACCTGCCTGGCCTCTGAAGACATTTGGGTCTGGGACTCCTAGAATAAGATCTATTCCAATTACAAAAGTTGTCATAAATATGCACTTGATAAATCCACCAGGGGTCAGTATACCAAGCATTATCACCCCAATACCAGTATGAATTGAACCAAGAAAAAAATGTAGAAAAGCTTAGAATAGCCTTTGAAATTTGCATATGTCCCTAATTAAAAGAAAATATTTTATTCCTTTCAGGCAAGTTGACTTTTATCCTGCACTACTTTGGTCCTTCTCTCTGAGGACCAGGAACTTGGTAGCCATTAATTCTAGTTTCTATTCAAGATGATTCCATTAGGTAGTATTTGAGCTCATCAAAATGAGTCAAAGATAACAACAAATTTCAGAGGAAAAGTGTAGAGAGTTAAAGTGTGCAAAGGGTTTTTTTTGCTTTGTTCAGGACAAAAATATTACTGAGCATTTTGGATTATTTAGAAAAATATCTAGTATGATAGGTATGCTAAGTAACTAAAGGTAAACAGTCAAAAAATGAAAACAAAATCAATAGTTTCAAAACCAAACATATTGAGTTTCACTAAATCAATAGACTATAGAACAGGGGGAAGGAAAGAAACAAAGACAAATGAAGGTGAATAGAAAATCAAAATTTAGAGGGTAGAAATGATTCCAAATTCATCAATACTATAACATTTGAAAATAGAATAGCTCATTACAAAAAATAAAGGGACTGTATGATTAAAATTTTAAAACATTCTAGGCATTCAAGCTGCTATGATAAAACCATAAATAGGTATCAACAACAGAAATTTATTTCTCACAGAGGTGAAGGTTAGGAAGTCCAAAATCAAGGCACCAGCAGATTCGATTTCTGGGGGAGCTCACTTTTTGGTTTAGAGATGGTGCCTTTTAGCTGCATTCTCACTGCTGCCTGGGGTTTCATTAACTAATTTTACTCTTATGATCTAGTCACCTTTCAGGGGGCCTGTTTCCTAATACCATAACATTGGTGATTAGGTTTCAACATATAAAATTTGGGGAGACAACATGCAAACCATAACACAAAGTCTTCTTATAGAAAATACACAGGCTCGGCGCCTGTGGCTCAACGGGCTAAGGCACCAGCCACGTACATTTGAGCTGGCAGGTTCGAATCCACCCCGGGCCCGCCAAACAACAATGATGGCTGCAACCAAAAAATGGCGGGCGTTGTGGCGGGTGCCTGTAGTCCCAGCTACTTGGGAGGCGGAGGCAGGAGACTCGCTTGAGCCCAGGAATTGAAGGTTGCTGTGAGCTGTGATGCCACAGCACTCTATCCAGGGTGACAGCTTGAGGCTCTGTCTCAAAAAAAAAAAAAAAGAAAAGAAAATACACATAAAATAAAATGAACAAGATAAATGAAAACTAAAAATATGAAAAAACTTTTCCCCTGAAAATAATCATCAAATAATAAACCTAAAAATTAGAACAGCAATATCAATTTCAGATAAAATATAATTTATGAGAAAAAATTACATGAATAAAGAAAAAATAACTTAATAGTAAAAGAAATATATACTACTCATGAACTTATAGGCATCTAAAAAAATAGCTGGGAAATCTGGAAGGCAAAAATTAAATTACATAAGGAAAATAGACAAACCTATATTATATTGGAAGATTATAACATACTTCTATAAGACACTGATTGGTTACTTAATTTTAAAAAATGTAAGTATAAAAAAAAGTTTTATATAATGGATTATTTTCAAAAGTACTTTCAAAAATCAACCACATAATGTGTAATAAAGAAAATCTAAAACACCCCAAAACCAAAAACCAAAATATAACACAGACCACATTCATTCTCTGGCCACACTGAAATGAAATGAGAATTCAACAATAAAAAATAGCAAGACAAATAAATAAATGTAAGTACTAATAAATAATAAGTATTACACATACACTTGGAAACTCTAAGACGCACTCCTGAATAAATTTGTGGATTAATTGAAAAGGAGATCACCATGGAAATTGCAGCATATTTAAGACCAGAATGATAATAAATTCGCTACAAGTCAAAATGTAGGGGATGCCACAAAAAACAGTTCTTAGAATTATTAGAATTATATTTTGTAGACTCAAATGTAACTTTTAAAGAAATATCAAAAACCAATGAGTAAATCGCTGAAGAAGTTAGCGAAGAATAAATACAAAGGGAAGGAATTTAAAAGAATAGGAGCAGAAAGTAATGGAGTATAGAGAAAAAATGGGAGATCAACAAAATCAAAGGCTAGTTGCTTTTTTTGGGTAAAATAAGAAAATAGAAAACAGTATAAGAGAGTAAAGGCACATGGCACAGAGATAATATTAGGGGTAAAAAAGAGACTATATCTGTAAATTTAGTGGGGACTTTATAAACTGCACATTAACATTAGATACTTTGATATAATATTTACTTTTTCTTTTTTGTTTTTAAAAGTAACTCCAGAAACTGTTCCAAAAAGATTAGGAAATTCTGAATAAACCAATACCCATGACAGAAATTAAATTAGTAACCAAAGGTTCTCCCAGCATTCTCCCTCATCCCTTCCAAAACCAGACTGGAAGATTTGGTCTGGTCTTCCCAAACCTTCCAGGAACATTTGACCTGTCTGCAAACTAAAATAAATAGAATCTTAAGCTCCCCAGCTGCCTGAATGGACCTCCCTCTTGACCTAGGGGACCCCCCCAAAATTAAAGCTGAGTCGCCAGTCATGAAGATAAGGGAGGTCAGATATGCTTAGTTATGCCCTGTCCTTTTGAAGTTATTCTTTGTAATAATAAGATACAAAATCATTCAGAAGCCTAACACCATTTAAGACAAAGGTAAAATCACACCTGTGGTTCATCAATTTATTTAACAGATCACTTAAGTCACAGTATATGTCTCATGGCTTGTATCTGATTAACCAACTTCCTAAACTTAAAATATCCCAAACCTCGAGAGCATTGGTTTTCCCCCCCACACCAGTTTTTGGTTGGGGCTGGGTTTGAACCCTCCACCTCCAGTATTTGAGGCCAGTGCCCTACTCCTTTGAGCCACAGGTGCCGCCTGAGAGCATTGTTTTTCAATTTATTTTATCTCACGGCACACTGGAACCTATAATTAAACTTCCACACCACACTTGAATTACGTTGATCAAAAAACAGAATAAAAAAAGAACAGACTTACTGTGCCTTGAACTTTTTTGGAAATAATTTAATTAATGGTTTTTAAAAATGTTCACAGTACACCTAAAATCCTCTCACAGCACACCAGCGTCCTGTGGCACACCTGTTGAAAATCACTGGTCTAGGGTCTATGTCTAGGCCTAGCTTCATTTCTTTAACCAACTACAAATCAAAGAATCTTTAAGCCCACCTGTTATCCCCTGTTTTGAAATGCTCTGCCTTTATGGGTCAAGTCAGTGTTCTCCTTCTATGTTTTGAGTTATGACTTTACTTACAAACCGTTACGGTTTGGTTTTATACACTTTAGGGAGACAGGAATTACATGTAAGTAAAGACCACTTGCTCCAGGCTGCTTGCACGTGGCTCTCAGAGCTATGGTAGCCCATATTCAGCTCACAATCAACTTCTTTAATTTATTTTACAGAGTTTGGGCTCTTTTCTATTGTCATATCTAAAACCATTTGAGAGGGGGGAAAAAAACAAACACAAAAGAGAGAGAGTGAGTTACCCAGCTAATTTTACAAGGCTCACTTCACACTGGTACCAAGACAGGACAAGGATAGTGCAAAAAGAGAAGATCACAGGAAAATTACATGTTTGATATAAATGCAAAAATCCTAATTAAAATACTAGAAAATTCAAATCAACTTTATATATAATCCAAGAGGCCAAAGTAGAAGCTTGAACGCATATTTTGACCTGGCTCGGAAGTCACGCCCAATGACTTTTGTCTGTCATGTTCGGCAACCCTGATTCTGTGCAGGAGTTCCCTACGTGGACAGCAGGTGAGGACCATTGGGCACCAACAACCACTTCTGTCTTTCACAAATTACAAGTCTATGTAGCTTACTAGCTTCTCTACGAAGTGCTGCTGCAAACTATCTAATTTTTAGGAACTTTTAATTTTGAGATAATTATAGAGTCAAGTAAGAAAAAACATAGTTGCATATGTTAATCTGGTATATACAATAAAATAAATAACAGAAAAAAATCAAGAGAGATCTTGCTTACCCTTAACTCAATTTCTCTAATGGTAACTTCTTGCAAAACAATAATACAATATCACAACTGGGATATTTTATTTTTTTTCTATTTTTTTTATCTTGTTGCACGCGCTTTTGGAAGCACATACAAAACAATTATTTCCAAAGCCAAGGAAATGGATTTTTTATCCCTTAAGATTTTCCTTTTTTATTGTTTTGGGTTCATTGAGAGTACAAAGCATTAGGTCGCACTGATTGCATTTGTTAGGGAGAGTCCCTCTTATAATTGTGCCCACAACCAGGATATTAACGCCAATCCAGCCGAGGTGTAGAACTGTTCTCAACTCTGCAAGGGTCCCTCATGCGGCCTTGCTAGTGCCCTGCTGACTCCTACAGAGCACACCCTGGAAAACACTATCTTCAGTCTTCAAAGACAGTGTTAAGGAGCCAGTGCTCACCGCACCTTAGGGATCAGACAAGCCTTTGTAAAATCATCTTCCTTTTGAACCTTTTAAGTGTTGGATCTGTGATGAAACTCTGATTTGTTTCCTGAGATCCAGTAGTGAAAGCCCCCCCTGCCACCGAAGTGGTCTGGGTTCCCTTTCTGCTCAGGTTTGGGTGGCTCAGCTTTTATGCAGGCCTCCTGGGCTAGGCCCAGGTTCACCAGGGGCTTCAGGCACTGACGGGGAGGTAAACTCAAACAGTCCCAAGTCCCATTCAGTTATGATTCCAACTTCTTCTCATGTCCCGTGGGTTCTCTCTGCCCACTGCTCACCTCTTCTCTCTCCTCAAAATGTCTCAGTACTTTATAAAACAAGGTGGGTGAGCCTTCCTTCATCACACCATGTTACTCTAAGTGATACCGGAATTTTAGGTTCTTGGTCTTGGTGATTCAAATCACGGACCACAAGACTAGTGGTAAGTCAGGATTTATTTACAGGAAAGAAGAATTACAAGTAGAGGAAAAACCAAACCTCCAGGCAAAGAGGACCCAGGAGGGCAGCAAACTCTCCTGCTCCCTCTCTGAGGTCCAGCTGAGGTCTGCCCCTGAGCTCTTTGCTCAGGGGTTTATCTAGTCCCAGGGAGTTGTTTTGCCAGAACTTCTGTGGGTCTTTGTCAGTTACAGCCAGCTGTCTAGAGTTGTTTTGCTAGAACTTTTTAGGGCGTGGGCATTAATCAGTTACAGCCAGCTGTCTAAGGAAGACCCCAGCCCTGGAAACTGACATGATATTGACCAGTCAGATGTGCAGGAGGAGGAGACAGCCAGGCTCCAGTGTCTTTCCACACAGGCTTCTGGCTGTTCCGCAAGCTGGTTCCTCCATCCCCCACAGCCATCAGCACTGCCAGGGCCAAGGCGTCGGTGGTAGGGCCACCTTGTCCTGCATCATAAGGAAATCAATAACTCCCTCCGAGCCTGGCTGGGGTTTTAAAAAGTCGAAGCTACCCAAGACCCAGCTTTATAAAACAGGTTAAGTCATGAAGTTAGCTGCCTCCAATTTGGTGTGTATTTGTCTGGAGATCATCTCCAAGGACTAAAGGCTACCAGGCTCCGGCTGAGACCCCACCCTTCCCAGGTGAAGGCTTTGAGGATGAGGAGGAGGCCTAGAGGCCATCTCCAGAGCAAGCTTGCATAACAGCAGATGCTTTGGGAGGAAGGAAAGAACGGGAAAAAAAGATGAGCAAAACCCGAAGGTTCCCAGTGTTAATTTGCGTTTGGTTTTTAGAGGGACGAGAGATGTTGTGAGCAGCAAAACCGTTCAGGGGAGTGAGTGTGCAGTGACCCGCTTCTCTAAGCTCCTCGGGCTCCTCCTCGAGGGGCCTGGCTGGTCCAGTTGGTGGAGGTGACGCCCACCCATGTGCAGTTCTCCCAGCAAACCAAGGGCTGAGGAAGACGAGCCTCAAAGGTAGGGCCTCTGGGTGGGCCAGCTTTGATTATGACAGGTAAGGGCCCCACTTGTTCCAGAGGAGGGGTCACAGCCCAAGAGGTATTGCCTAATAAGATGGGGTGGGGGGGCTTCCACCCGCGATTACTGAGAAAATCTTTATAGTAAGGGATAAAGGCAGGCCGACATTAAATGCTAAGCCTGGCCTACAGCCGGCCCTAATTTCATCGGTTGTACTTCCTCCCCCAGGAAGCTCTCTGGGGTAGCGCCCCTTCCCTGCAGGCCCCATGAGGGCTTGGCCAGACCAGGTTCCCAGGTGGACTTGGTTGTCCTGTGGTCTCTAGAGGTGACCCCTGCGGGGGAGGAGTCGGGGTGGGGGTGGGGGACAGCTCGGGGTCTTAAGGGAATGCGCAGAGCCAACGCCATTCTGCTCCCAGCGGATCTGGCCAAGAGACTCGTTCAGCCAGCCCTGTGTCTCCCCGGGGTGAGGGGTACATCCTGGCGTCCCACTTGGCACCCACCGCCTCCGGGGGGGGGGTGCCGGGACCCAGCGGGAAGCCGCGAGACTCCTCCTCGGTGCCTGACCCCCAGAGCGGCCGGGTCTGCAGGGCTGCAGCGGGGCGTGGGCGCTGGGCTGCCGAGTCCTTGCTTTTCCTCTCTGGCTCTGGATTCTGGGTGTCAGGATTTGTTGCATTGCCTGTGTTAGTCTGGTTCCCTTGAATTCCCCCCATCTTTCTCAGCACACAGCGGTGGCTTTGCACAACGGCATGGATGCACGGCCCTGTGACCCCCACCATCCCGTAGCGAGGTTAAAGCCCCAGTCTATTTGGGGGTCAAGGGTCGTGGGTTTATGGAAATCACTCTGACCCCATCTCTGTTTTTTCCTTTGTGGTTTTGATTGTGCCTGCCTTTAGGTTCCAAAAAGCTTTTGCCTTCTCTCCTGTATGGACTAAAAGGCGCCAGCACTATTGTTAGAGGACAAGTTAAAGAGGAGGCAAAGAGTGGGTGACTGGGTGAAGCCACGCCTGTTGAGTGACAGGCTCGCGACAATAGGGAGAACCCATCGCCTGGGCCAGAGAAAACAAACGTGGAACTTGGGTGAACTGTGGTACCACAGGCGGCAATTCTCACTTCCCCTTTCCAATTTGGGCTGATCACATCTTATTTTATAGAGGCCACGTGGTTAACAGATTATTTAAGGCAATTCTGACCCAATGAAAAGAAAAATCCAACTGGTGACTTTGCCATTTGCTTGCTAAATTAATCCCTTGGAGAATAATGGTTCACCTTGGCCGGGGGAACTTGGCCTCTAATAACCTCAACAAGTGGGGAGGAGGAAGTAAATTGTAGGAATGGGAAAGAGCTTGGAATCGCAACACTGATGAACAGGGATTGAGTCCAAGTGAGTAGGGTCAGTAGCTGGGGAAAGTGGCACTCTGGAGCATGTCCCCAACAAGGAATGCAACAGCAGTGCCAGACAGTCATTATTTCACAGCTTTAAGCCTGAGAATATTAAGCAAAAGAAAAAGAAAACGTGTGTGTGTGTTAAAGCATCAAGTTGAACAAAGTGAAGGAAGACAATTTTGAGTGAACCTACTAAGGCAGTACCATTTTCATGGACTGGACAATGTGTATAAGCCAAAGATAGGGAAAGTGTGTGAACTACAGAACATATTTGACATATAGAACATATATATGAACTATAGAACGTATTTGTAGACAGGAAATTGCATCCCATCTCTCTTCTTTGGAATATGACTTTGTAGGAGAACGTGGAAGGTGGGGTCTAAAGAAATCAATTCAAATCCTGCCTCAGGCCTTTCCAAGCTGAATGATCTGGAGAGGGTCCAGAAAAAGGAAAGGCCTCTGGAAAGGCCTGAGGCAGGATTTGGGGGGGGGGGAGGCGGGAGCAGGCAAGTTACAGACTTCCCAGAGCCTGTGCTGCTCCATCTGCTGCAAGGATGGCTGTGAGACATAAGTGACCTAAAGTGCTTATGTGTACCTGGGAGCTTATATTAACGAATATAACTGTCATTATTAAAACTAGCATTTATAATAATAAATCATTTTGTAGAAATTATGCCATAGTTTTAATAAGCACTCAATAAATATTTTTCGGCTGGGCATGGTGGGTCACGCCTGTCATCCCATCACTTTGAAAGGAGGTGGGAGGATGGATCAAATTGGGTGTTTGAGACTACCTGGAGCAACATAGTGAGACTCTGCCTCTTCAAAATATTTAAAACATTTTAGCTGGGCATGGTGGCATGTACCTACAGCACCAGCTACTAGAGAGGCTGGGGCAAGAGGACCCTTGAGCCTAGGTGTTTGAGGTTACAGTAAGCTCTGATTATGTCACTACACCCCTGCCTGGGCAACAAAGCAAGACCCCTTTTTAAAAAAATACATCATTTTTAAAATAAACAAATGATCCTAATTCATCAGGGAGTATGTGATATAGTCATACACCCAGAATTTCCAGGGTGGCAGGTGATTTGGGACAGTATATAGTCACATACTTCCTGCTTCACCCAGAAGATAGTAACCTGGCAGGGTTGGCGTGGTTCCAGGAACTTCCTTGGATATACAAATCCAATGGTGCTCGAGTCCCTGATATAAAATGGTGTAGGATTTGCATATAACCTAAACACATCCTCCCATGTAATTTAAATCCTCACTAGATTACTTATAGTACCTAATGCAATGTAAATGCTATGTAAATAGGCATATTGTTTAGAGACTAATAAGGAAAAAGCCCATGTTCAGCACATGCAACCATCTATTTTTCCCCCCAAATATTTTCAATCTGGTTGGCTGAATCTGTGGATAAGGAACTCTCTGAAGGTCTGACTATATTACACAAACTGAAATATTAATACTTTAGTTAGGATTGCTTTTATTTAAGAATAATAGGAAAGTTTGCATACCGCTATAACAAATTTGTAGTCAAACTTATGATCGAGTAAAGTGAAAGAATTAGAAAGAGGACCGTGGTCAGGAGTGCTCACAGGAGCACCTTGTCTTTCAAAATCAGTTTTGATTTCCAGTGGTTTATTTTTTTTTTTTCTTGTCATTTTAAAGGTTAATATCTGGTCTTCCTGGGGTGCAAAGTTGCTTTGGAATGTCAGAAAAAAGCGGAAGCTGTTCTTTCCGTTCCTGGAATTTGCTTCCCAAGTGTGATGAGGAAGAAGGAGAATAACAATAATAAATAACAAGTAAACTAATTTTGCTTTCTTTCTGAAGGACCATATAATATGACTAAGTTGGGTTAACATTACAAAGAGGCCATTAGGCACTTTATAACTGAATTCTCTTAGGCCAAGACTTGTGTGCAAAGACTTGCCTTGACTCATTGAATGTTATTATAAAGGATCCCAGCTCTACATAAAACTGAGTGAACAGTGATATTAATGCTACGTGCAGTGAATATCCAAGGACTGGGTAGGTGGGAGGGCACGGTGGTGGTGACGGCAGGCACAGCTGGGTGGGATATGTGGACAAGAGCTTTCCATAGAAGTTGTGGAAGTAGATAGACGTGTTCAGTGGTCAAGAGAATAGTGATTTAAGTATTGCTGGAGCCATCCCAGGGATGGTGTGGAGTTTGGAGGTAGAAGAATTTGTGCTAGGGATAGGAATTAGCTTGTAAGTCCAAAGAGGCCAGAGAGCTTAGCCATATTGAAGAGGGTAGGGGGGAAAGGAACGGGTGGCTGTGGATGAGCCTTAAAGCCCTGAACAGGAATTTTAACATTATGCAAAGGACAAAGGAGAAAAAGGATGATGAGAAGCAAAAGAGTCATTTGTGTCTTCCATGGTAGCTCCAGAATTTCCAGTGTGGCAGGTGATTTGGGGCAGGCACCTCCTTATGGGCAATTCACCTGCAGGGCAAACATACTGATTTTACTTAGCTTTCTTATTTATATGGAATGGCTGACTGTAGATTAAGGAGCTGCCTCTTATATTATTGAGATCCCTTAAAATTTAAGAGTAATAAGAGGGAGGGGGAAGAAAGAAGGGGGGGAAGAGGGAAGAAGGAAATAAGAGGGAAGAAGAAGGAACTGTATTAAGGTTTCCCAGAAAAATAGAACCAATAGGATATGTATGTATACAATGTTCATATACAATTATATTTATTAGCAGGAGTTGGATCATGCAATAACAGAGGCTGAGAAGTCCCTTGATCTGCTCTCTGGAAGCTGGAGACACAGGAAAGCCAGTGGTGTAAATTACAGTCCAAGTCCGAAGGCTTGAGAACCAGCAGCACCGATGATGTAAGTCTCAGTCCAAGGGCAGGAGAAGACCAAATCTCAGCTCAAGAAGCCAGACAGGTAGAGAATCGAACCTTTGTCCACCTTTATGTTCTATTCAGGCTCTCAGTGGGTTGGGTGATGCCTAACCCCAGTGAGGGGGTGGGGGGGGCGTCTGCTTTATTTGGGCCACAGATTCAAATGCTAATCTCTTCCAGGAACACCCTGACAGGCACACCCAGAAATAATGCTTGATCAGATATCTGGGCAGTATGTGGCCCAGTCAAGTTGAGATATAAAATTAACAATAACTGCAAAAGATAGAATTTTATTATAAAGATATTAGAGCAATGGTGGCCCTCGTTTCTTTCCACAGGAGCCCAAGAGGCCTTACCAGACACTGTAAAAGAATCAAGTTTGGAGGCACAGAATGAGGAATCAGGGACCAGGTTGCTGCAGTCAACCCTTGTCATCCTCCATCATGATGACTTGGAGACTCCACTCTGTTCCCTTTGCTGCTGCTGCCTAAGGCACCAAGTTCTCTGCTACCCATCCTCCTCCTGGGGTCTCTAATATCAATGGTTGCTTTGTTGCCCATTTGCGTCTTCTAGGAAGAATATCCACTGATTCCATTTAGTCTCCGTGAGGTAAGAATAGACTTTCTATTCCTCACGAGGGGCAGGGAAGGGAATCATTCTGGAAGGCTGATGGGCTGTTCCTACCTGTAGGAGGGGCCTCCAGAGCAGGGGCTGAGACTTCCCCAGGAAATACACTGTTTTCTACTCTACAGATGAGCACAGATCAGGAGCACAAAGGACCGGGAAGCTTGTTCAAGTTCCTTTCGTCTCAGCACCGACTGAATGTGTGGATAGGAAAGGGCTTCAGAGGGTATGAGGAAAATTCTCCACCTTAAAGAAAAAACCCTGTCTGAGTCTGATTTCTATTTCTCAGAAAACACACACACACACACACATACACACACACCCCTGAAACTGGGTAATTTACAGAGAGGAAATTGTTCCCTACAATATGAGGGCTTGGAAATTTAAGGTTGGCAGGGTACAGTCTTATTATGGGTGAGGACTCTCTGCAGAGTCCGGAGATGACCCAGGGCACCACGTGGCAAGAGGGCTGAGCTTGCTAATGTACTTACTAACCGAGCTCTCTCCTTCTCTTCTTATACAGCCACCAATTCCACTCCCATGATAATGCATTGATGCATTAATCCATTAATTCCATTAATCCATGAGGGGATTAATCCATTTATGAGGGCAGAGCCTTCATAATCCAATCTCTCATAAAGGTCCCACCCCTCAATACTGCCACACTGGGGGCTAAGTTTCAGCACAAATTTTGGAAGGGAGATTCCAAGCACAGCTCACCCTTTACAACATTCAGCCTCATTCTGTGCTAAGCACTTCCCCTGCTCACAGACTCCCATGTACTCACTGCTTCTCACCAGTGGGATGAAGTAAGCACTCTTTGGTATAGATGAACACATCTTGTGAATGATCTATACACACACACACACACAAGCTGTGCTTGTGCCCTGGGGTGGTGGTGTGGTGGCATAGTACAGAAGAAAATGCCACAGGAAAAAAGCTATTGGCACACTCTATAGAGATTATGTCACACAAGGCGGTGATGCTCAAGAGTTCCACATGATTCTTTTCCCTTTTATTTCCTGACTATGACTCTTTGTAACTATTTACCGTCTTCTGCCTAGATTTGGTTGATGAACTATCCAAGAAAGAAATTTTGTCGAGTGACAACTTTCTCATTTTCGTAGAATATAGAAGTGTCTCGAGAAAAACTCTGGGAAAACTTGGGCCAGCACAATGTTGAATTTTCCTGGTAAACTGAATATCTAGTGCTTGCCAGCTGAGCTCATGTTGGAAACTCTTAGAACACATGCTAATTTAATTTCTTCCCTTCGTAACTATAGTATATGATATATATTTTGTTGTTGTTTGCTGAGACTGGGTGTCTCTGTGTTGCCTGGGCTGGAATGCAGTGGTGCCATCATAGTTCACTGCAACTACTTCAGACTCCTGGGCTCAAGTGATCCTCCTGTCTCAGCCTCCTGAGTACCTGGGACTACCAGGCACATGCCACCATGGCTAGCCTTGCTATTGCCCAGGCTGTTCTTGAACTCCTGGCCTCAAAAGATCCTCCTGTGGCTCTCCGAAAGCGCCAGGATTACAGGTGTGAGCCACCACTCCCAGCCTGTGAGACATATTTGAATTTTGCTTCACAAGTCAGTTGTCTCTCAGCTCAGTGTCAGCTTTATGAATGTTAGTTTCTGAGGTAGCTGTAGCAGGACCAGGTGCCTGAGTTGAAGGTGTAGTTTGCAGGAAGTGACTTTGTTGACAAAGTTGAGTAGTTTATTATAGCTTTCCTCTTTCTGATAATGTTAAAGGCAAGCCTATCTTTTTAGAAAGTGCTACCTACATGGAGATTTTTTACTAAACAACTTCAACAAATTCTTTCAACCAAACTACTTTGGAAAGGAGTACAAAAGGAAACTACTTTCTCATTATACTGATGGAGAATTTTACAGTTGTTTTATCTGACTCTTCAGGAGGAAGTAAGTGATTAATGTGGGATTGGTCTATATCAGCACAGAATTCCAGTTTTTCCTAAAAGGAAGGCCCTGAACAATAGGGGAGGTGAACTTTTATTGGGTCATTATTATTATAAATGGGAATCTGTCCAGACACATTCTTTTTTGGACTTTCATTTTAGTTACACATTTCCTTGTTAGACTTTTGATACCCTCTGAAAGATAAGATTTGAGTACATAACTATAAATGTAGTTCTAGGGCTAGGTGATATTTGAATTTGGATAAAGTGTAACTTTGAAGAAGTGTTACTTGACAATTTTTATTTTGAAAAGAAAACACTCCCGACATAGGGACATTAGTTTTCTAATCAAGTGTGGTTTACAGAAGAAAAATTCCACACGCGTGCTCCAAGTTACTTGTATAGTCAGGATGTGTGATAACCAAAAATGTCCTGCAGTTCTAAAAGTTAGAATCTCTCTTGTAGTTAAAAGAGAAACACACAACAATTAGGGTGCAATGTTTGCATTTGTTAGGTACAGTCCCTATTGGAGGCGTGCCGTGCACCCTTACACTGTGCCCATGAGGGGGAGCACACCAATCTCCTTCCTCTTCCCTTCTCCCCCTTCCTCCCAACTTGAATTGAATTGAGTTTTTCTCTCGCGTGGGCATGTATTGGTTCATCTACTGCCTTCATATTGGTATCGAGTGCTTTGGATCCTTGCTTTCCATTCTTGTGGTACTTTACTTAGGAGGATGTTCTCTAAATCCTTCCTGATGAATACAAAAGCTGTAGTCTCCATCTTTCTTTGTGGCTGACCAGTATTACACAGTATCCATACACCACCGTTTATCCATTTGTAAGTTGATGGGCACTTGGTTTGGACAACAAACACATGAAAAATACTCATCATCCTTAGTCATCAGAGAAATGCAAATCAGAGCTACCCTGAGAGCTCACCTGACCCCAATAGCCCACATCACAAAGTTAAAAAAAAAAAAAAAGCAAGTGTAAGCATAGGTATTTTAAAAAGGGACAAAAATCTGAATTTTCCAAGGGTGTCAATGTGGGAGGCCAAACTTTATTGTTGGCTTGGCAGTTTCATAACAAAGAGCCATTGACACCCTGGTGCCCTTTTGCTGTATATTCAGTTTTAAGCTAAGTCTTCAGCCAGGCCCAAAGCCCATGACGTCAGATGGGAGAGTCAAAGGGCATTCTGTAGAAGCCAAGATGTTTTTCTTGTTTTTGATACAGGAACTGATTTCTTACCATGGTAATACTTGAAATCCAACATACTAGCAATTGTTTCTATAGCATTGGAAGTATTTAATTAACTATAAGCTGTCCCTCCATCGTCAGGTAGAGATTAGAGTATAGCTACAAAAGCCTGTTATCTTGTAGTCCCTGTGAGCTATGATGACACAGCACTCCACCAAGAGTGACAGAGTGAGACCCTGTCTCAAAAAATTTTTTTCTATATATTTATCAAACAATGTTATTAAATATGAGACAGTAAATGAAGTATTAATATTACTCTCAAAATTGTGACTTCTGTTTCATTAAAACATACGGTTTTTATGAGGGAGAGGTCATTTTAACTAATTATGTTCATTTTTGTTTTTTCCTTTTATTTTTAGTTGACACAATAATTGTGCATGTTTATAGAATATGGAATGGTATTTCAATATAGGTACATGATGTGTAACGATCAAATAGGGTACTTAGCAGATGTGGTACCTCAGATGTTTATCATTCGTGTTATGAACATTCAAACCCCCCTTAGCTGTTGAAAAGTATACCCTAAATTACTGTTAATCGTGTTCACCCTACAGTGCTACAGAGCGCTGAGACTGACTCCTCACATCTGGCTCCGACTTTTAATTTATTACCCAATCTCTGTTTATTCTCTCCTTCCTCCTAATCTCGCCAGGTACTAATGAACACAATTCTACTCTCTACTTCTTCTTCTTCTTTTTTTTTTTTTTTCTCAGACAGAAGCTTTCTCTGTCACCTGGGCTAGAGTGCCTCATCCTAGCTCACAGTAACCTCAACCCCCTGGGCTCATGCTATCCTCTTGCCTCAGCCTCCTGAGTGGCTGGGACTATAGGACCACACCACCATCCTCAGCTAATTTTTATATATTTTTGTAGAGGAATCTCACTCTTGCTCAGACTGGTCTTGATCTCCTGACCTCAATTGATCCTCCCATCTCAGCCTCCCAGAGGGCTAGGATTACAGGTGTGATTACCAAGCTCAGCTCACTCTCTACTTCTGTGAGTTCAGTATGAGTGAGAACATGCAATATTTATCTTTCTGTTCCTAATTTATTTCATTTGGCACAATGTCCTCCAGGCTTATCCATGTTTCCACAAATGACAGGATTTCATTCTTTTTAATGGCTGAATGGTATTCTATTGGGCATATATACCATATTTTCCAATCCCACTCAATGTCATTCACCCATCAGTTATGCTGCCTCAGCTACTTTGAATTCCTGGAAGCCCCTAAAAACAGCAAATGCCTTTCTACCCCAGGACATTTACACATGCTGGCCCATCTGCCAAGAATGCTATTTCTATGACTGGTTTTTCCTCATCCTTCAGAGAAGTCGTTTCTCATGTATACTGTTTGTGACCTGTAAGGAGTATTTTCCTAGTATTCCTTGGTAATTATGTCCTAGTGAGAGTGAGAGAAAATGAACCCATCATATCCGCCCTAGTCACTAATGTATCCTTTGTCACTAGTAGAGTGCTTAGCCTACCATCAGTGTTCAACAAATATTTATTGAGAACAAAAAAGAACAAATAAAAAATATGTTTTAGGGTTCTGGAAATGGAAATGTCAGAGGTGAAAGGAAGTTTAAGAAATGTTTGCTCAAATGCTTGTTAAAATTTGAATTAATAGGGCTGCGCCTGTGGCTCATCGAGTAGGGCGCCAGCCCCATATACCGAAGGTGGTGGGTACAAACCCAGCCTTGGCCAAACTGCAAAACAGAAAAATAGCTGGGCATTGTGGTGGGCGCCTGTAGTCTCAGCTACTCAGGAGGCTGAGGCAAGGGAATCGCCTAAGCCCAGGAGTTGGAGGTTGCTGTGAGCTGTGGGACGCCATGGCACTCTACTGAGGGCGATAAAGTGAGACTCTGTCTCTAAAAAAAAAAAAAAAATCAAAAAACCAATTTGAATTAATAAAGGGTATCTAGTTTGGTAAAATGTTTTTGGGTGGGCGTATGCACAATTAAGGTTCTGTCATTGAAATATAAATGTGTATCATGGATGTATACAATTTTATGTTTCCTCAGCTCTGAAATTTTGCAATCTATTATAAAACTAATATAGGACCTACTTAAATATTTTAAGTTTAAATATTTTGTCTTCATCAATAACCTTTTAATTTATTTGAACTCATTTGATTACTACTTTTATGCAGGGTAAAGGAGAAAGGTGTTGGATTTAGATTACTTTATTTTTTAATTTTTTATTTTTTTAGGGATGGGGTCTTCACATGTTGCCCAGGCTGGCCTCAAATTCCTGGGCTCAAGTGATCCTCCTCCCTCAGACTCCCAAACAGCTGAGACTATAGGCATGTGCCATTGAGCTCAGTTTAGGCTGCCTACTTTTTTTTTATATAAGGATATTTATTGTTTTATTCTTATTCAAGTCCTAAATGCAGGTTTCAGATAATTTGGGAAATATGAAAAGATAGCAACAGAAAGAAATATGATAGTATTCAGAGATTCACATTTGTATTTTTTACTGTTCTTTCTATAAATATTTCTTTACCCAAACTGGAAACATACTATATATAAATATTATATCCTCACTTTTAAAATTTAATAACATAAGCAGTTTTACATCTGTAGGTATTATCTGAAAGCAGCTTTTAAAATGATAGTGCAGTGGTTTATCTCACTATTCTTCTCTTGTGTAGATAGATACCAATTTATTATCATCCTACTAGAATTCTAGGCTCTTTTTCTACCTTTATGAATTTGCAATGTGATACGTATCTCTGTGCACAAGTGTTTGTCAGAGTTTTTAACATTTGCTTAGCAAAGCTTCCCAGAAAAATTACTGACTCAAAAGATATGAACATGTTCAAATCTCTTAATATTTCAGAGATATTCCAAAGATACTTCATTCTAGACTAAAGTCAATCTGAATCAGATTCCTTCCAGGAAATACATTTACAGAGGTATAAAAGCAGCCTCACTCTGGGACAGTCTTGCATAAAAAAATGACCTCGAAGCTTGGATATCCAAAGACACTGTTTGCCCAAGTCTTCTGCACATTTATTTCCTCAATTTTATAGAGAAAAATGTTAGCATTTGAATCTGGTTTCCTGAGCTTTAAATTAGAGAGAAAAGTAGAGAAGGAGGGTTAGCTTAAATTCCCAGAGCATTCCTTTGCATCAGTGAAAAGCTATAATTTTTGAATAGATAGCTGTATTTCAGCTGGTCCCATGGTGCTTGAGAAATTTAGGGCATGATTAAAAGAGTTGAAAGGAAACAGTATCAAAAGACCTGGAAAATCAAGTGTGCTAAGTCTGAAAACAGGGTTTCCAGCTTTGTGAATCCCATATTCCCAACTGCACATCCTGTCAGATTTAGGCTGTGGATAAGCATCTTTGGGAGATACCACTGACATTTAAAACATACATATATTTTTACCCTGAGAGCACATGAACAATTGAAATTACTTACGTGATACTTACATCATGCTTATATGATGAAAGGGCCAACAAGCTTTCTGGAAAGTAGTCATTTGTATTCTTAATGAGGTAGGAGATGCCTACTCTGAATCAAGTGAATAGTGTTGGCTCTTTCGTCTTAAAGCATTTAACTTCAAAAGTGTTTTGACCGAGCATAGGGATTTTGCACAGATCTGATTGTGGTGAAATACAGCAGACTAATCAGAAGTAAACAATGTCAGGGTGTGTATGTGTGTGTGTGTGTGGTGTGAACACAGAAAGGACTATTGTAGAATTATATCTTCTGCAGACCATGGAATGTAATATATTCATGAAGCCTGGAAGTTTCTTCTTAGACTTCTTATGAGCCCCTGTGGAGACTGGTAACAAGTCCTAGTAACTTCAGAACAACAAAGCTTGGCCTGGATATTCCTATCTTTAAAGCCACAGTTGCAGTAGAGTTAAATTCCTTTAACACTGTATTTCCTGTTGTTCCGGAGCTTGCATTACTCAGAGATGGAAATCACAGCTGTTTGTGTCATGCTTTCCTTTGAAGGCATGGCTGGGTGTTAACTAATTACTGGGCAAAAGAAGTATGAGTTCCAATTTTTTTGTTAAACCATGTTTGTTGTTACTATTTTAGTCTATTTATAGAAATATTTTAAAACCGGTTTCTAAGCAAACAGAGACAAAATTAATACACATTAGTACAGATGGTAGAGTGGCCAGCGGTGACCTTAGCTCTTTTGATAAGAATGTGATGCTAATAGGGGCATGATCCCTCAAGACCAGCGAAACAGTTCCATTGATTCCAAATAGATAATTCTCCCCACCTTCACCAGCTGTCTCACAACTTAGGGCTACTTGTTATAAAAAGAGCTGATGTCAAGGTCGAGAAAAGTGTTCAGCCTAAACCTACCTTTGCCTCTGGTTCTGCTCCTGGCAAAGAGTTGCCGTCATTTCCCAACCTTAGATATGATGACTTTCCTCTTAGTGAACAGAGAATTGAAAATATGCCTTGTGAATTAACCCCAGCTTTACCTTGCTGATGCCGTGTGCCAACTGTCAAAGCTGACACTTGAGGATAGCACAAAGCGGGCACTGTCTGTGCTCACAGGCGGGAAGAAGGGCACAGCGTTCTGAGCATCTGCAGAAGCCCTGGCCCTGCCGGTTGAAACACACCTCCTGTCCTGTAGTCCGTGGTGTGCTCTGGGCATGGCTGTCACCACAGCACAAGCGTTGGTAGCAATTCATTGATGAGATCTGCGTCAATGACACCTGCCCTTTCAAAACCGCATCTGACCGTCCCCCCACCTTCCAGCCCACCCAGAGTGGAACCTGCGACTGGCCTAACCGGAGCATGGAGGAAAGGAGGCTAACAGAGGGTTTTCTGGTCATGTCTTTAATGCTTCGAGAAATGTATTTTCTGATTTATTGGGAGAACTTAACGGCAGGCAGCATTTTTCCTCTACCTTTTTCCTCACCCTGTTCATTTTTACTGTTCCTCTTGCCTGAAATTCACCGTTAGGAAACCTCCAAAACCAAGGGCTGTTAATGACATTAAAAAAAATTATTATTATTATTATTGTTTTGCAGTTTTTGGCCGGGGCTGGGTTTGAACCCACCACCTCTGGCATATGGGGCCAGCACCCTATTCCTTTGAGCCACTAAACGCAATATTATAAAATTACACTTTCCTAAAGTTAGTAATCTTCAATTTCAAAGGATCCTAACTAAAACACAAATAAAGAGGGTTCCACTTTTTTTAAGAAATAGAGTTTCTGTGGTCGCAATGTGATAGAAGTAAATGGTTGTTACTGGGATAAGCCAATTCAAGGAATGGTAAAGAGGGGCTGTTCTTTTGCCGAATGAAATCTCAAGGTCCGTTAGCTTTGAGTGGCTGAAGAGCATAGTAACAACTATTAGATAACTTATTTAAGCTACTGTTTTCCTTAGTTATTATAGATACCATATTTTTCTCTTAAGAAGTGACCATGTGGTTCGGTGCCTGTGGCTCAACGGGCTAAGGCGCCAGCCACGTACACCTGACCTGGCGGGTTCGAATCCAGCCCGGGCCCGCCAAACAATAATGACCGCTGCAATCAAAAAGTTGGCCGAGTGTTGTGGCAGGTGCCTGTAGTCCCAGCTACTTGGGAGGCAGAGGCAGGAGACTCGCTTGAGCCCAGGAATTGGAGATTGCTATGAGCTGTGATGCCACTGCACTCTATCCAGGGTG
>CAUYRH010134895.1:0-22789 GCA_963574655.1 Perodicticus potto | reverse complement strand
CTGAGTCACGGAAGGTGGCAGATTTTGTATTATTCAGTTCTGCCAATTGCGTGGGATGCCTATCCTTGGAGATTAATATTACCCTTGGACAATGAATAGTGTAAAGGTTAAAGATAATTTTTTTTTTTTTTTTTTTTTTTTTAGACAGGGCCTCAAGCTTTAACCCTGGATAGAGTGCCGTGGCATCTCGGCTCACAGCAACCACCAAATCCTGGGCTCAAGCGAGTCTCCTGCCTCTGCCTCCCAAGTAGCTGGGACTACAGGCGCCCGCCACAACGCCCGGCCATTTTTTTTTTTTTTTTTTTTTTTTTTTTTGGTTGCGGCTGTGGTTGTTTGGGGGGTCCAGGCTGGATTCGAACCCGCCAGCTCAGGTGTATGTGGCTGGCGCCTTAGCCCGTTGAGCCACAAGCGCCAAGCCAAGGTTAAAGATAAATTAAATCAGCCTGGCCTGGTGGCTCAACCCCTATAATCCTAGCACTCTGGTAGGCCAAGGCAGGTGGATTGCTTGAGCTCAGGAATTTGAGACCAGCCTAAGCAAGAGTGAGACCCCATCTCTACTAAAAATAGAAAAAGTGAGACAAGAATATCTCTTGAGCCCAGGAGTTGGAGGTTGCTGTGAGCTACTATGATGCCATGGCACTCTACCGAGGGCGACAGAGTGCAACTCTGTCTCAAAAAATGAAATGAAATGAAAAGAAAATAGAAAAACAGGCTAGGCACCGTGGTGGGTGCCTGCAGTCCCAGCTACTCAGGAGGGAGGCTGAGGCAAGAGAATCTCTTAAGTCCAAGAGTTTGAGCTTGCTGTGAACTATGATGACACCACAGCACTCTGTCAGGATGACAGAGTGAGACTGTCTCAAAAACAAAAAAGAAAGAAAGAAAGAAAAAAGGTAATTTACGTCAGGCACATTGTTTGGTCTCTAAAAATAGCAGGTACAGAATAAGTAGTAGTGATTTTTTTTTTTTTTCTGCAGTTTTTGACCGGAGCTGGGTTTGAACCCACCACCTCCCGAATACAGGGCCGGCACCCTAATCCGTTGAGCCACAGGCGCAGCCGAGTGATTATATTTTTTGCTTATTTTTCCCTCAGTGGAGGTTGTAGATAGGCAGTTTTCTTTAAAAAGACACTAAGAGGGCAGCTCCTGTGGCTCAAAGAAGTAGGGCACCGGCCCCATATGCCAGAGATGGCGGTTCAAACCCAGCCCCGGCCAAAAACTGCAAAAAAAAAAAAGACACTAAGAGAGGACAGCACCTGTGGCTCAGTGAGTAGGGCGCCAGCCCCATATACCAAGGGTGGCAGGTTCAGGCCCAGCCCCAGCCAAACTGCAACAAAAAATAGCCAGGCGTTGTGGTGGGCACCTGTGGACCCAGCTACTCAGGAGGCTGAGGCAAGAGAATCACCTGGGCCCAAGAGTTGGAGGTTGCTGTGAGCTGTGATGCCACCGCACTCTACTGAAGGGGACAAAGTGAGACTCTGTCTCTAAAAAAAGACACTAAAAGGATAGGCACAGTGGCTCACACCTGTGATCCCAGTACTCTGAGAGGCCAAGGTAGGCAGATCACTTAAGCCCAGGAATTCAAGACCATCCGGGACAACACAGAAAGACCCCATCTCTACAATAAAATGAAAAAGTTAGCCAGGTGTGATATTTAACACCTGTAGTCCTACCTACTAGGGAGGCTGAGGAAGAGAGATCACTTGAGCCAAGGGGTTCTAGGCTGCAGTGAGCTATGATTGCACTACTGCACTGCAGCCTGGGTGACAGAATAAGACTATCTCAAACAAAGGAACTATGAGAATAAAAGCATCTACGACTTATATGTTTAGTATAGAAGGTATTCATTCACATTACTGATAAAAATGAGGTAGACATCTGTTGTTACTGCCTACCATGGCAAACAAGGAGATGTGCCACTTTTAACTTTCTTCAGGAAAGAACTTGTACAGCAGCTGCACGGAGTGCAGTGAGCTGACAGCCTCCAACTGCAGCGTTTTCAGGATCTGCCTCAGCACATAAATGTGAGGCCCTGCTCTTCCGGAGCAAGCATTCTGTGGCTACAATGACGTGGCTATTTCTGCTGAACATAGGTCTTCGTTAACCCACAATCTTCGTTCAGAGCTCCCCCCTGAGTTGCCTGAGACTTCGTCAGATCGTCACTGTAGTCTGAGACTCTCTGCCCACTTCTCCTTCCTCTCTCATTTTTTACATGGGTGTCAGATCTGCATCATAGATTGAAGGCTTCCTCTGTTGATTCTGCTCCTGACCTCTTCGTTTTTCCCAAGAGTTAAACCCCTCTGTAAACCTTTTGCATTCCTCTCTCTCTTCATCTCACCATTTGCTCCCAGAGACCTGAATGGACTCAGTTGGTACTAAAAGTGGTCAGGAAAAGGAGAAAAGATGGAAAAAGGGGACTGAGTCACTCGCCACCTGACCATCAAAGAGGAGGACCCCCAT
This sequence comes from Perodicticus potto, assembly GCA_963574655.1. Taxonomy (NCBI): domain Eukaryota; kingdom Metazoa; phylum Chordata; class Mammalia; order Primates; family Lorisidae; genus Perodicticus; species Perodicticus potto. The sequence continues at coordinate 20,333 of CAUYRH010134895.1, read as the reverse complement.
CCTGTGTAGTATGATGGTCCCTGGCCTAATGTTGCAGGCTAATCGCTAAGACTTGCACTGGTGGTGATCTGGGAGAAGGTTCTGATGGAGGGGAGTGCTCTGGTTGGTGCAAGAAATGGAAACTGTGGTGGGAGGATGAGGTGGAGGTGGAGGTGTGTGGTCTCAGTGCATATAAGAACAATGGAATTGCCTGGTTGCTAGTAAGTTTCAATGACCTCCTACACACAGATAATGAAACACACTGAGGGCAGCTAGTAAACAATTGAAAAACAGGTGTGAAGGCCAGGAGTCCTCTTTGGTAGTTTTCACAGAGGCCCTTATCTCCAGCATTGGGATAGCAGAAAAAGTTGAGGACCAAACTCAAGATTTAATAGTTGTATTCATTGACCTTCAAAGATGATGGAAGCTCAGCCAAAGTAGTATATTAAACCAAAGTCAGAGCCCAGTTTGGGGCAACCTCAGACTGTAATGTACAAGATGGGGACATGTAGGGGGATGCTCTTCAAGATTTTGGCTCCCCAGACTCCTCTGAACACCAAGAAGCTTCAAAGCGGGCCCCTTCTCCCCATTACAAGCTAGCATGCTCCCTTTCATCCTTTCCTGTAGAAAGATACTAGAGAGTCTTTCTCCCCATAAGGCAGTAAGGGCTGCCTTCAGCTTTAGTCTCCACTTTAATCTCCTGGTTGCCAAGCCAATAATTAGGATTGTGTAGCAGCATCACTCAGCTAGGAAAGTGCTGGGTCTGATAAGGTAGGAAAGGGACCATACCCCAAAGGAGCTGCAAGACCTGTCAAACATGTATGACCTGTCTTGTCAAACATGTACCAAGAGCTGGAGGAGTACCAGAGGACTCAATTTTAAGGGTGATTGAGCAGTGGGGCTGAAAACTGTGACTAGATAAGGGAGGGTCTATTGATTTGATGGCACTCTCTTGGAACATCCTGGCAAGGACCTCGGGGGATGGGGCAAATTCACTCCTGGTGGCTCTAGAGAAAGTGGTAGCCCCAGCTGAACAAAACTGAGATATCTAAACTGCTAACTGCCAAATGGCCGAGCAAAGAATATGGAGTCGAGAGAAGTGGGAGACAGACATATATGTATCACATGAAGTCTAAGGACCCGCCATTAGATTACACCCCATAGAAACGCCCAGAGGACACACTATTTACCGCGGCCATCAGAAATATGCTGATGAGGGCAGCGCCTACGGCTCAGTGAGTAGGGTGTCGGCCCCATCTGCCGGAGGTGGTGGGTTCAAACTCAGCCCCTGGCCAAAAACTGCAAGAAAAAAAAAAAAAAAAAAAAGAAAGAGGGCGGTGCCTGTGGCTCAGCGAGTAGGGCCCCAGCCCCATATACCGAGGGTGGTGGGTTCAAACCCGGCCCTGGCCGAACTGCAAAACAAAAAAAATATCCAGGTGTTGTGGCAGGCGCCTGTAGTCCCAGCTACTTGGGAGGCTGAGGCAAGAGAATCGCCTACACCCCAGAGCTGGAGGTTGCTGTGAGCTGTGTGATGCCAGAGTACTCTTCGGAGGGCCATAGAGTCTCTGTCTCTACAAAAAAAAAAAGAAAACTCTTGGGCAGAGCCTATGGCTCAAAGGAGTAGGGCACCGGCCCCATATACCGGAGGTGGCAGGTTCAAACCTAGCCTCAGCCAAAAACTACAAAAAAAAAAAAAGTAAAAAGAAAGAAATATGCTGATGAGATAGATGGTCATCAATATCACTATTACATCAAGTGGTGGCTTCCTCTGCATGCTGGCTTGGGTTAATAGAGGAGTCTGTCACAAAGCTTGTTTTTGTTTTGTTTTGTTTTGTTTTTCGGTAGAGACAGAGTCTCACTTTATTGCCCTCGGTAGAGTGCCGTGGCATCACACAGCTCACAGCAACCTCCAACTCCTGGGCTTAGGCGATTCTCTGGCCTCAGCCTCCCAAGTAGCTGGGACTACAGGTGCCCACCACAATGCCCGGCTATTTTTTTGTTGCAGTTTGGCCGGGGCTGGGTTTGAACCCGCCACCCTTGGTATATGGGGCCAGCGCCCTACCCACTGAGCCATAGGTGCTGCCCCAAAGCTTGGTTTTTTTTTTTTTTTTTTTTTTTGGAGACAGAGTCTCAAGCTGTCACCCTGGATAGAGTGCTGTGAAATCACAGCTCACAGCAACCTCTAATTCCTGGGCTCAAGCCAGTCTCCTGTCTCCGCCTCCCAAGTAGCTGGAACTACAGGTGCCCGCCACACACCTGGCCATTTTTTGGTTGCAGCCATCATTGTTGTTTGGCGGCCTGGGCTGGATTCGAACCTGCCAACTCAGGTGTACATGGCTGGCGCCTTAGCCCGTTGAGCCACTGGCACCAAGCCAAAGCTTGGTTTGTTGATAGCAATAGGGATGATGGGACTGAAAAGCAATAGAGGTTAGGTGGCAGTGGCCTTAATCACCAGAAGCTGTGGGGGTGCATAACTGAAGTGGCTGCTAAAGGGCCTTAAGTAGTAGAGAATCGTGAAGCTATTTGTTAAAACTACAGCTCCCTAGAGGCAAAATTGATGGGCACACAAACCAGGGTGATGCTTAATCCAAAGGAAGCAAAAATACATAGAAGGGGTGGCCCCTGTGGTTCAAGGAGTAGGGCACTGGCCCCATATGCCAGAGGTGGCGAGTTTAAACCCAGCCCTGGCCAAAAACTGCAAAAAAACAAAAAATGCATAGAAGGCTTAGCGTGTTGCAACTGAAGGGGTCATGGCAAAACTTGCCCTTTTACCTCAGGTTGGTTCGCTGAAAAGATCAAGTCACAGTGGCTGGTGCCCTACCCACTGAGCTACGGGCACAGCCCAGTCAAAGATGCCTTTTAGAAGGGAGAGAAACTGGAAAGCAGACTTGTAGCAAGTGGTTGCTACGGGGGATGGGTAGATGGAGGGAAACAGATTGATTTGTAAATTAACCTGAGAGACAGGTATTGTGCTTCAAATGACCTTGGAGCCAGGTCTATTAGCATGTGATAAGGAGGCCAGCAGCCTTTTCTGATTCTAAATCAGTTTACGGGTTTGGCGCCTGTGGCTCAAGCGGCTAAGGCGCCAGCCACATGCACCTGAGCTGGAGGGTTCGAATCCAGCCCTGGCCCGCCAAACAATAATGATGGCTGTAACTAAAAAATGGCCGGGCATTGTGGTGGGCACTTATAGTCCCAGCTACTTGGTAGGCGGAGTCAAGAGCCTCGCTTGAACCCAGGAGTGGGAGGTTACTGTGAGCTGTGATGCCACAGCACTCTACCCAGGGCGACAGCTTGAGGCTCTGTCTCAAAAAAATAAAAGAAAGAAAGAAAGAAAGAAATCAGGTTACTCAGGTTTTATCGAGAGGCCAGTGCTTTCTGATCAAAAATGGCCTTTAGGCCCGGCGCCCGTAGCTCGGTGAGTAGGGCGCCGGACACATACACCGGAGCTGGTGGTTTCCAGTCCGGCCGGGCTTGCTAAACGACAACAACTGCAAGCAAAAAAAAAAAAAAAAAAATAGCCAGGCATTGTGGTGGGTACCTGTAGTCCCAGCTACTTGGGAGGCTGAGGCAAGAGAATTGCTTAAGCCCAAGAGTTTGAAGTTGCTGTGAGCTGTGACACCATAGCACTCTACCCAGGGTGACATAGTGAGACTCTGTCTCAAAAAAAAAAAAGGCCTTTAATTTTAAATATTATAGTTCAGGGCGGCACCTGTGGCTCAGCGAGTAGGGCGCTGGCCCCATATATCGAGGGTGGCAGGTTCAAACCTGGCCCCAGCCGAACTGCATCAAAAATTAGCCAGGCGCTGTGGCGGGCACCTGTAGTCCCAGCTACTTGGGAGGCTGAGGCAAGAGAATCGCCTAAGCCCAAGAGCTGGAGGTTGCTGTGAGCTGTGACTCCACAGCACTCTACCGAGGGCGATAGAGTGAGACTCTGTCTCTACAAAAAAATAAAAAAAAAATAGATAAATAAATAAATATTATGGTTCAGCTACTAGGGCACCGGCCACATACACTGGAGCTGGTGGGTTTGAACGTGGCCCAGGCCTGCCAAACAACAATGACAACTACAACAACAACAAAAAAGAAATAGCCGGGTGTTATGGTGGGGGCCTGTAGTCCCAGCTACTTGGGAGGCTGAGGCAAGAGAATCACTTAAGCCCAAGAGTTGGAGGTTGCTGTGAGCTGTGACGTCACGCACTCGACTGAGGGCAACATAGTGAGACTCTGTCTCAAAAAAAGAAAAACAACATAAAAAAAATAAATAAAATATTCTTTACACCAAGGAATCATATTTCGGGGTGAAATTTCCTTAGCTCCGTCACTCCAATAAAATATCCTGATACTGTTGTGCCCAGCTCAAGGGATCCCCCACATAAATCACCGAGAGGCTAAATCCGATGCAATAGGAAGAGGTTTATTTACAAATCAGCCCGAGCTGGGGGTTTCTCTGTTTTCCTGCTGCGCCAGGTGTGAGAAACCCCCAGCCCTGGGCTGATTTGTAAATAAACCTCTTGCTATTGCATCAGATTTAGCCTCTCGGTGATTTATGTGGGGGATCCCTTGAGCTGGGCACAACAATACATTGCCCATTTCCTGGGTATGACCCAGTTTTTAGAACCAGAACCCATTGACTGAAAAGATGGCCATAATGTCAGGTCTCTAGGTCCCCAGGAGGAAGGGACCTGCAACATTACAGCAAGTATAGAACATGACAATTCCCCTAGTACTTTCCTAAAAGGATTGACTGTCGTTAATGAAGGTGACTGTCACATTGGGGAAAAGGAAATATGTAGACAACTGGAGGACTATTGGACAAAGGATCTTAGTTGACACTTAAGTCTACAGACCCAAAGCACTATCATGGGACCCTGTTAAAAACAGAGGACCCCCGGGGGGGGGGGGCGAAATCTAGTTTACAGTATTTCTACTGGCTGCACGGACTCATTGGGTCATTATTTTCCTAGTTCCTGAATGTATACTTGGGATTAATCTTCTTGGCAATTGACTTAACCTCAAAATTGGGTGCTTAGTCTGTGTAAGGCCAAGAACTATCATAGTGGGGAAGGCCAACTGGATGAGACACATCTCTCCCTCTGTCACCTACCCTCTAACCTCCAAGTTGCCAAGGTTACTCAAAAACATTATTGCATCACAGGGGATGACACAAATTAGACCCACCCAGCCAGCGTTTCTCCCGTGCCAGTCGGCGCGGGTAGTGCCCAGGGATCAGGGGCGCGGCCTTGACCGAAGTCCTCCCGCGACCGGCATCCGGGCAGGTGGGAGCCGCACACGGAGCGCGGGGTGGGCTCAGGCGAGGGATGTGGCTGGTGCCGGGCGGGGAGGCCGCGGTGCGGAGGAGCTGTGAGGCCCGCCCGTCCGCCCGGACTGCCACCGCCGCTGAGGTTCCTGCGCGCCTCCTCGCTCTCACCGGCCTTGCGTCTCCCCAGCGACTCTTCCGCCCCTCGTAGCCGCGCTCCTCGAGGAAACGGACGAAGCCGCAGGCCATGGAGGGCAACAGGGATAAGGCGGAGAAATGTGTCGACATCGTCCAGAAGGCCCTGACCGTGGGCGACCGCGAGAAGGCTCAGCACTTCCTGCAGAGGGCCGAGAAGCTCTACCCACTGCCCGCAGCCCACTCGCTATTGGAAATAATTATAAAAAGTGGAAGCACAGCCAGAAATCGCCCTCATTGCCGAAAACTATCAGGAGGTGGTGGTCAAAGCAAGCCTCTTTGCACAAAGGACAGCACATCTGGTGGTGAACGCGGAAAAGGCTATACCAAAAACCAAGTAGATGGAGTTCTTGGCATAAACAAATGTAAAAATTACTATGAAGTACTTGGAGTTACGAAAGATGCTAGTTGCGAAGATTTGAAAAAAGCTTATAGAAAGCTTGCTTTGAAGTTTCATCCAGACAAAAACTATGCACCTGGAGCAACAGATGCTTTTAAAAAGATTGGAAATGCTTATGCTGTTTTAAGCAATCCAGAGAAACGGGAACAGTATGACCTCACAGGCAATGAAGAACAAGATAGTAATCATGAAAACAATGTCAGATTTAATTCCCATAGAGGTGAAGCTGATGTAACTCCGGAAGATTTGTTTAATACATTTTTTAGTGGTGGATTTCCTTCAGGTAATGCACATTCATTTTCAAATGCTCCCCATCAACATCCACAGAGTGGCCAAGAAAGAGAAGAAGAAAGAGGAGGTGGAGCTTTTTCTGTGTTTATCCAGCTGATGCCCTTTATTGTATTGATCCTCGGATCATTATTAAGCCAATTGGTGCTCTTTGATCCTCCTTACTCCTTGTATCCTAGAGCTGGAACAGGGCACACCATTAAAATGGAGACAGAAAATTTGGGTGTTGTTTATTATGTCAATGAGGACTTTAAAAATGAATATAAAGGGACGTTATTACAGAAGATAGAAAAGAGTGTAGAAGAAGATTATGTGACTAATATTCAAAATAATTGCTGGAAAGAACGACAACAGAAAACAGATATGCAGTATGCAGCAAAAGTATACCATGATGACGGTCTCCGAAGGAAGGCAGATGCCTTGAGTATGGAGAACTGTAAGGAATTGGAGCGACTGGCCAGTCTTTATGAAGGAAGATGAACCGGAATTTTTATGTGTATCCTTTTCTCTGGTTTTTTCTGTAAGTTTAGTACCATCATGAGAAATGAAGGAAAAGATTTAATATTAAAAACGAATCTGAGCTGTTGCTTCCCAAATCTTGGACTGTTTATTACCCACTGGCTCCTTTAAATAGTAAGAATTGAAAACTAAATTAATATTTTAGTTATGCTTCTGCAATTGTTTGCATTTTCAAAGCTTATATGATTCCTAACTAATAATGTCTAGAGAGAGGATTGTCATACCTATAGCAATTTCCAGTTTTAGTGATTCTCCATTTTTCCTTTGTCATGTAAATATTTATGGAATGATCGTTTTGTGTACATAAAGATTATTGCCTTTTTTTTTTCCAACCTTTTTTTTTTTCTTTTGCAGTTTTGGCCGGGGCTGGGTTTGAACCCACCACCTCTGGCATATGGGACCGGTGCACTACTCCCTTGAGCCACAGGCGCTGCCCAATTATTGCCTTTTTTTTTTTGAGACAGAGCCTCAAGCTGTCGCCCTGGGTAGAGTACCATACCGCAGCATCACAGCTCACAGCAACCTCCAACTCCTGGACTCAAGTGAGTCTCCCGCCTCCCAAGTAGCTGGGACTATACGTGTCCAACACAACGCCAGGCCATTTTTTGGTTGCAACTGTCATTGTTGTTTGGCGGCCTGGACTGGATTCAAACCCACCAGCTCAGGTGTATGTGCCTGGCGCCTTAGCCGCTTGAGCCACAAGCACCGAGCCTGCCTCTTTTTTTTTTTTTTTTTTGAGACAGAGCCTCATGCTGTCACCCTCAGTATAGAGTGCTATGGCATCACAGCTCACAGCAACCTCCAATTCCTGGGCTCAAGTGAGTCTGTTGCCTCCGCCTCCCAAGTAGCTGGGACTACAGGCGCCCGCCGCAACCCCTGTCCTGGCCATTTTTTGGTTGCAGCTGTTGTTGTTTGGCGGGCTCGGGCTGGATTCGAACCTGCCAGCTCAGGTGTACGTGGCTGGCGCCTTAGCCCGTTGAGCCACAGGCACCGAGCCATCGAGCCTGCCTCTTTATTCAAATTCTTTTAGTGCTTAGCTCCATGAGACACTTCAGTTTAAATCGATAGAATAAATGTTACATGACACAATTACCAAAAAAAAAAAAAAAAAAGAATTAGACCTACCCTTAAGGATCTTGTGAATCCTTTTGTTTGTTTGTTTTTTGTAGAGACAGAGTCTCACTTTATCGCCCTCGGTAGAGTGCCGTGATGTCACACAGCTCACAGCAACCTCCAACTCGTGGGCTTAAGCGATTCTCTTGCCTCAGTCTCCTGAGTAGCTGGGACTACAGGCGTCTGCCACAACTCCTGGCTATTTTTCTGTTTTGCAGTTCAGCCGAGGCCAGGTTCGAACCGCCACCTTCGGTATATGGGGCTGGCACCCTACTCGATGAGCCACAGGCACCCCCCTGTTTTGTTTTTGTTTTTGAGACAGAATCTCAAGCTGTTGCCCTGGGTAGAGTGCAGTGACGCCATAGCTCATGTCAACCTCTAACTCTTGGGCTCAAGCGATCCTCTTACCTCAGTTTTTCTATTTTAGTAGACACAGGGTCTCGCTTTTGCTCAGGCTGGTCTCAAACTCCTGAGCACAAGCAATCCACCGGCCTCAGCCTCCCAGAGTGTTAGGATACAGGTGTGAGCCACCATGCCTGGCCTTTTTTTTTTCCCTTGAGACAGAGTCTTACTCTGTTGCCCATGCTAGAGTGCCATGGCCTCAGCCTAATTCACAGCAACCTCAAACTCCTGGGCTCAAGTGGTCCTCCTGCTTCAGCCTTCTCAGGAGCTAGAACTACAGGAGCCCACCACAATGCCTGGCTAATTTTTCTATTTTTTGTTTTTTTTTTTTTGAGACAGAGCCTCAAGCTGTCACCCTGGGTAGAGTACTGTGGCATCGTAGCTCACAGCAACCTCCACCTCCTGGGCGCAAGCAATTCTCCTGCTTCTGCCTCCCAAGCAGCTGGGACTACAGGTGCCCACGACAAAGCCTGGCTATTTTTTGGTTGCAGCCGTCATTGTTTGGTGGGCCCATGCTGGATTCGAACCTGCGAGCTCAGGTATACGTGGCTGGCACCTTAGCGGCTTGAGCCACAGGCGCCGAGCCTAATTTTTCTATTTTTAGTAGAGATAGCATCTTAGTCTTACTCAGATTTTTAGTAAAAATTTTAAGGGTCTAGTGGTTGGGGCATGATGGAACATTCTCTGTCAAGTAAAACTCATTGTTGAATCTTTTAGCCCTCCCACAAAGAAGGAATCACAATACCTGGTGAACTCTGGGTTCTGGAGGCAATACCTTCCATACCTGAGAATAGCATTCTTGGTATGTACTGGATGACATGAAAGGCTGCCAACTTTGTGTGTTTCTAGAGCAGGAAAGGGCTCTGCAGCATTTTCAAGCTACAGTATAATCACCTATACCAGCGGTTCTCAACCTGTGGGTCGCGACCCAGAGGAACTGTATTAAAGGGCCACAGCATTAGGAAGGTTGAGAACCACTGACCTATACTGATCCAGTAGACTCAGTAGTGTTGGGGGTATCAGTGGTGGAAAAAGATGTATGTGGAGTTTATGCCAAGTCCCAGTAGGAGAATTATAACACGACTTTGTCATTCTGGAGTAGACTTCTAGGCATTGAGAGAGTTAGAATGGTTGACCATGGGGCACCAAGTAACCATGTGTCAAGAATTGGCTATTACAAGCTAGGTTCTGTCAGATCCAAAGTCATAATGTTGGGTGGTCCCAGCAGCAATCTGCCATAATCTGGAAACAGCATATCCCAAATCAAGCCCAACCAGGCTCCACTCTGAACAAATAAGTCAGATCCCATATTAGCCATGATGGTTGTACCAGCACCCCTTCTTCAGCTCACACCTTCAGCTCACACCGGCCATAGGTGGGTCCTATACCACCGACCACTGGAAGGAGGAAGAAAATTTCTGAGTATAGTTTACATATGGCCAGCTCAATATATAGATGTGAGCTGAAAATGGACAGTGGTTACTCCATAAGCATACTTGGGGTGGCATTAAAAGACAGTGATGAAGGAAAATTATCCCAGTAGGTGGAACTCCAAGCAGTGTACCTGCCCTGCACTTTACGTAGAGGAAAAGAGGCACAATATGAGAATATATACGGAGTCGATAATGGAGAATAGCCTGGCCAGCTGGTAAAGACCCTAGAAAAGAAAAAAGTGGAATATTTGGGGGCAAGGAAATCTAGGGTAGAAGCATGAGGATGGGCCTATAGGAATGGACACAGAAACTGAAGATTTTTGTATCATAGGTTGATGCCCATCAAAGAATAGATACCATATAAGAGGCACTGAACAACCAAGTAGATAAAATGACTAAGCACATAAAACTAGTCATTCTTGGGCTGTCTAATGATAGGAGCCAATAGGAAAAAGCTTTTATTGCTTGAGCTAGTTTGAGTTGAGTTTCTGTTACTTAGAATCAAGAGTCCTGATATGGCCAGTGAGTTGATAGTTTCTCTTAAAAGAAGGTAGTTGGGGGTGGCGCCTGTGGCTCAAAGGAGTAGGGCGCTGGCCCCATATGCTGGAGGTGGTGGGTTCAAACCCAGCCCCAGTCAAAAACTGCAAAAAAAAAAACAAAAAAAGAAAAAAGAAAACTGTTCTGGGCCCCCAAAGGAACACATATTCTACTCTATATTGCACCCCTCACTGATGTCTTACTTCCAATAATTTCTTTTTCTTTTTTTTTTTTTATTGAGACGGAGTCTCACTTTGTCACCCTCTGTAGAGTGCTGTGATGTCACAGCTCACAGCAACCTCAAACTCTTGGGCTTACATGATTCTCTTCCCTCTGCCTCCCAGGTAGCTGGGACTACAGGTGCCCACCACAATGCCCTGCTATTTTTTGGTTGCAGTTGTTGTTTAGTGGGCCCAGGCTGGGCTCGAACCTGCCAGCCTCAGTATATGTGGCTGGCGTCCTACTCACTGAGCTACGGGCACCCAGCCATTTCCAACAATTTCAAAGCAACTTACTCTAACTTTATAAACTTTTTATTTTTTTTGTAGAGACAGAGTCTCACTCTATTGCCCTCAGTAGAGTGCCATGGCATCACAGCTCACAGCAACCTCCAACTCCTGGGCTTAGGTGATTCTCTTGCCTCAGTCTCCTGAGTAGCTGGGACTACAGGCGCCTGCCACAACGCCCGGCTATAACTTTTTTTTAATATAAGTAGAAAGAGTACACTGTAAAATAATGATAATAGTGTAGTAAATACATAGCCCAGTAACACAGTGGTTTATTATTATGCTATATATTGTAAATAATTGTATGTGCTACATGTTTATATAGCTTTATTTACACTGGGATCACCACAAACACATGAGTGATGTGATGTACTACAATTTTACAATGTTACTAGGTGTTAGGAAATTTTTAGCTCCAGTATAATCTTATGGGACCAGAGTATCAATGACAGAAATGTTGTGTGACTGCACATTGCTATCTATTCTCTCCTTCCTCTTTACTAATAAAGCCTACAAATTATAATGAAATAAAGACCACATTTCTCAGACACATTTGCAGTTAGGTGAACTTTTGACTAAATTCTGGTCAATGGACTACAAGTTTAAGTGTCATTGTGTTTATTTATTTTGGGGGGGAGGCAGAGTCTGGCTATTTTTAGAGACAGGGTCTTGCTCTTGGGTTTGTCTCAAACTCCTGAGTCAAGTGATCCACCTGCCTTGGCCTCCCAGAGGGCTATGAGTACAGGAGCGAGTCATCACACCTGGCCTTAAGTATTATTGCAAAGGGAAGAAGAAATATCTTTGATTCTTTTGCTGACTGGAAAGTGGATGTGAAAACTAAAGCACAAGCAACCATCTTTTTTTTAGAGACAGAGTTTCACTTTGTCGCCCTTGGTAGAGTGCTGTGGCGTCACAGCTCACATTAACCTCCATCTCCTGGGTTTAGGCCATTCTCTTGCCTCAGGCTCCTGAGTAGCTGAGACTACAGGCGCCTGCCACAACACCCGGCTATGTTTTTGTTGCAGTTTGCCCGGGGCCAGGTTTAAACTGGCCACCCTCGGTATATGGGGCTGGTGCCCTACTCACCAAGACACAGGCGCCACCAACAAGCAACCATCTTGAAGCATGATGAGATAGCCATGTTTTAAGAATGGTCAAACAACATGGTAGACAGGGCATAGGTCCCTCCTACCAGCTAGAATTGCTTAGGACTCTACTTATATGAAAGAAAAATGAACTTCAATTGGATTTAAGCTATTAAACTATATTATCTTGGGCTTTGTCACTCACAGCCAATCCTAATCGTGATACAAGATTATTTACCCCAAATGATGGTATCATTTGAAAGTACTTGATGATAATTAGATAATAGAACTGCCTATCAATATTGCTACCAGTTCATGTCAATAAAGAAACATATTGGTCTTTCTATCTATAACAGGAGTTAAAGCGAAAGGGTATGATTTTAAGTTATCTGAAATAGGTTTGCAAATAGTCAAGATAAAAGGGAAAAAGGAGTTAGGACACAGCTCTGTATTACACCACTTAAAATCATTGATGGGCTGGTCACAGCTACATGTGCCTATACTCCCAGCTACTTGGGATGCTGAGGTGAAAGGATTGCTTGAGCCCGGGAGTTTTAGGACAGCCCGGGCAACATAGTGAGAGGCTATCTCTTAAACAAATCAATCAACAAACCAATCATCCAACCAACCAACCAACAAACAAACAAAACCATGGACTTATCTATTAGGATGCCATTAGAACAGACCCTAACTCAGCTTGGTGCCTGTAGCTCAGTGGTTAGGGCACCACCCACATACACCAGAGCTTGTGGGTTTGAACACAGCTCAGGCCTGCCAAACAACAATAACAACTACAACCAAAAAATAGCCAGGCAGGGCGGCACCTGTGGCTCAGTGAGTAGGGCGCCCGCCCCATATACCGAGGGTGGTGGATTCAAACCCAGCCCTGGCCAAACTGCAACAAAAAAAATAATCAGGCGTTGTGGTGGGCGCCTGTAGTCCCAGCTAATCGGGAGGCTGAGACAAGAGAATCGCCTAAGCCCAAGAGCTGGAGGTTGTTGTGAGCTATGACGCCACAGCACTCTACCGAGGGTGACAAAGTAAGACTTTGTCTGTAAAAAAAAAAAAAAAATACCCGGACATTGTAGTGGGTGCCTGTAGTCCCAGCTACTTGGAAGGCTGAGGCAAGAGAGTTGGTTTAAGGTTGCTGTGAGCTGTGATGCCACGGCACTGTACCCAGGGTGACATAGTGAGACTCTGTCTCAAAAAAAAAAAAAAACCAGACCCTAACTCTTTCAATAGTGCTGAGGCTGGGTATGAATAATCAGGGCTCCATATCGAAATCACACAGTTGCAATTCATATTTGAAAGTGAATGGTTAAAGCAATCAATTCAATTATACCTGTAATTGATTTGTGCTTCTTAATAGATTATCTATAAAAGAGTGTATTAGTGACTATTCACGCCCCTGTAAAATATTGTCTGAGCGATCTTTTTTTTAGACAGAGTCTCACTATGTCGCCCTGTGTAGAGTGCCATAGCGTCACAGCTCACAGCAACCTCAAACTCCTGGGCTTAAGCGATACTCTTGCCTCAGCCTCCCGAATAGCTGAGACTACAGGCACCTGCCACAATGCCTGGCTTACTGGCGGCTACTTTTTTGTTGCAGTTGTCATTGTTGGTTAGCTGGCCCAGGCTGCACTCAACCCCACCAGCCTCGGTGCATGTGGCTGACGCTGTAAACACTGTGCACCAGGCACTGAGCCTGTCTGAGCAATTTTATACATAAATGTTTGTCATGTAGAAAGAAATACTGAATTTATTTATTTATTTATTTTGAGACAGAGTCTCACTGTGTTGCCCTCAGTAGAGTGCTGTGGCATCACAGCACATAGTAACCTCAAATTCTTGGGCGTAAGCAATTCTCTTGCCTCAGCCTCCCCAGTAGCTGGGACTACAGGTGCCTGCCACAATGCCTGGCTATTTTTTTGTTGCAGTTGTCACTGTTGTTTAGCTGGCCTGGGCTGGGTTCGAACCTGCCAGCCTGGGTGTACATGGCCAGCGCGCTACCCACTGAGCTACGGGTGCCGCTCAGGATACTGAATTTAAATTGAGTAATCAGCAGACAAATCTGTAGTTTGGGCTGGATTAGAAGATTACCCATGAAAATTGACACTACATTAAAGCCTTATCAGAAATACAATGTAAGGCCAGGTGTAGTGTTTCACACCTATAATCCTAACATTTTGGGAGGCTGAAGTAGGAGTATTGTTTGAAGCTGGGAGTTTGAGAGCAGTCTGAACAAGAGTGAGACCTTGTCTCTGCAAGAAATAGAAATATTAGCCAGGCTTCCTGGTACGTACCTATAGTCTCAGCGACTTGGGAGGCTGAGGCAAAAGGATTGATTGCTTCAGCCCAGGAGTTTGAAATCACAGTGAGCTATGATGACATCATGGCACTCTGCTTAGGTCAACAGAGTAAGACCCCATCTCAAGAAAAAAAAAATGAAATTTCAGATGGCTTAATAAAATTATAAGCAGTTGGCTCAGCACCTGTGGCTCAATGGGCTAAGGCGCCAGCCACGTACACCTGAGCTGGCAGGTTCGAATCCAGCCTGGGCCCGCCAATCAACAATGATGGCTACAACCAAAAAATGGCCGGGCGTTGTGGCAGGCACCTTGAGTCCCAGCTACTTGGGAGGCAGAGGCAGGAGACTCACTTGAGCCCAGGAATTGGAGGTTGCTGTGAGCTGTGATGCCACTGCACTCTATCCAGGGGGACAGCTTGAGGCTCTGTCTAAAAAAAAAAAAAAAAAAAAAAATTATAAGCAGTTGCCTTGAATTATAAAAGCTGAGTAGAGGAGTTTCCTCTGTGTCAAGTGAAATCTGATCATGTTTCTTTCATCTCATTAACCGGTTCATTAGTGCTGACAGAGAGCTCAGGGATCATGTAATATAACAAAGACATATTTTACTTATGTATTTTTTCAGTTAAAACATTTTTTTTTTTGAGACAGAACCTCAAGCTGTCACCCTGGATAGAGTGCTGTGGCACCACAGCTCACAGCAACCTCCAATTCCTAGGCTCAAGCGAGTCTCTTGCCTCCACCTCCGAAGTAGCTGGGACTACAGGTGCCCGCCACAACGCCTGGCCATTTTTTGGTTGCAGCCGTCATTGTTGTTTGGCGGCCCGGGCTGGATTCCAACCCGCCAGCTCAGGTGTACGTGGCTGATGCCTTAGCCCGTTGAGCCACAGGCGCTGAGCCAACATTTTTTTTTTTTTTCTGCAGTTTTTGGCCGGGGCTGGGTTTGAACCTGCCACCTCCAGCTTATGGGGCTGGCGCCCTACTCCTTTGAGCCACAGTCGCCGCCCACACTTAAAACATTTTTACAAAAAAAAAACCATATTTATAGTTATTATTACTATAGTCAAGCATTTTTTACATGGTGAGGAGTTTGTAATAAGAGTTAAGTTTAATATCCTCCAAGGTGACTTTTTCTGGATGTCTTTTCACACAACACCACATTAACCTGGTTGAGGTTATGTTTTGTTTTGTTGCATCCCAACCATACTTGTCAAACCAGAAACTGGAAGGGCGAGGCCCACATTTACCAAAACCTGGAACATGATTTTGATTGTCAAGGGTCTGTTGTTAGAAACCAAAAGGGGAAGCTCCTCTCTCCAGGCACTCAGGGTAATTTCAACAACAGCAGGAAATTGCCAAAGGAATTTTTTAAAAGTTTACTCTGGATTATTTTCTTAACCTTTTAATATCCCCATCCAATTAGACTAATTAGACTTCAGGACGAGTTTAAGTCACTATTTGAAGTAAAGGAAAAGTGTGCACTTTTCCGTAGAGTTTAAAATACCTATAATACATGTGAAGGCGACAGTGCTGCCGCTGCCACCAGGGCACCTCCCCTTCCCAGGCAGGGATGTGGCCTGGAGCAAGGCAGGGCCTGGGTCCAGGCCTCTGGCAGCTCTGAATCACTGCCACAGATGAAGAACCTCAACAGAGGGCTGCGGAGATTGGCAGCACCTGTGGGTCCCCCCCAGTTCTTGTGACTTCTCGATAGGTGACTTGGTTTGGGCCAAAATGGAGGGTGGTCTTGCCTGATTTATAACCAGCCCTTTGATGGAACATTCATCCCAGAGAAAGGGAAATCAGCTTGCATTCACATACAGGTTTTTGATGACAGTCCAAAAGGGGCTGGGTTAGCAAAAGGCTGTTAAAGCCATATACAGGTAGGCACAACTTATGTATCAGATAAGAGTGAAGAAGATAAAGAAATAGAGAGTGAAGAGGAAGTACGGCCTAAGACGCAAGGATCCAGGTGAAGTAGCCACCAAATAAAAACACTAAGGTTCATATCAGACTCTGAGAGTAACATTGGTGGCTCTGATGTGGAATTCAAACCAGATGCTAAGGAGGAAGGAAGCAGCGATGAACAAGCAGTAGAGTAGGGGATAGTGAGAGTGAAGGCCTGCACTGCCCTGTCAAAGTTGCTGGAAAGTGGAAGAGAATGGTAAGTGGAAATGGCTCTCTTAAAAGGAAAGGTTCAAGGAAGGAAATGCCCTCCACTGAGGGAGCAGCTGGCATTTCATCAGATACCAAGAGTACTTTGAGTGCTTTCTCTGCTCCTCCAAATTCTGAATCTCAAAGCCCACCCTAGTGCAGGAAGTGATAGCAATAGTCGCCCCACTATCTAATATCATGAAACTTCACAGTGCCTTAAAAAGGGAAAGAGATGAGCACAGGAGGTGACCTGATCACCTTGACTTTGATGCATCTACACTCTATGTGCCTGGGGATTTTCTTAATTCCTGTACTCTTGGGAGGAGGAAGGGGTGACAGGTTAAGTCTCAGAACTTTGGCTCAGCGCCTGTGGCTCAAGCAGTTAAGGCACCAGCCACGTACACCTGAGCCGGCGGGTTGGAATCTAGCCCGGGCCCGCCAAACAACAATGACGGCTGCAACCAAAAAAAAAAAAAAAAAAAAATGGCCGGGCGTTGTGGTGGGCGCCTATAGTCCCAGCTACTTGGGAGGCAGAGGCAAGAGACTCGCTTGAGCCCAGGAATTGGAGGTTGCTGTGAGCTGGGATGCCACAGCACTCTATCCAGGGTGACAGCTTGAGGCTCTGTCTCAAAAAAAAAAAAAAAAAAAAGTCTCAGAACTTTGATTTAGTCATCTTTTGTAAGGTCAGGAAGTTTTATGAACTGTACCACATGGATGCTCTGATTGGGGTCAATGAACTGGGCTGGTATTCATGAAGGGCAACTGGACTAATTCTGGTTTTCCTGAAATTGCATTTGGCTGTTATTCAGACTCCCTGGTGTAGAAGGGCTATAAAGTAGCATAACTGGAACAGAGTGAGACCCCAGAAATAATGAAGGCGTGATGCCAAAAGATGGCACACATATATAAGCATGATAAAGTGATGAGGAAGGAGATCTATAGGGTCATTACCAAGGGTACACAGATCTACAACTTGCTAGAAGGTGATGCCTCTGAGGATTTCAGTAAGTGTCTTCTTAGCCTCAAAGAGAGAGAAGATTCTTCTGGCCACACTTGTGTGTATGGTGCATGCTTTGTTGATACTTCACTAGAACAGTCTTTTGTAGGTCAGTTTTCAGATGATCACCACTGGTTCAGATTTAGGACTCTAGTAGCACACTATCCTCTAGTATCTCTTGTTTGAGAAAGGAAATCTCTCAATGGAAACTTAGACAGTTCTGAAGGGTTCATTATCCTCTTCTCTTCAGGAAGGGCTGACACCAGGCTCCCAATTTTGACAACTCTCCTCGAGGAAGGATATTTTAGGGAAAACCTAAGGGAAGACAGTGGGGTGATGTTACCCCAGGTGCTTAAAGATACGGCTCGGTGCCCGTAGCTCAGTGGTTAGAGCGCCGGCCACATACACTAGGGCTGGTGGGTTCGAACCAGGCCTGGACCTGGTAAACAACAATGACAACTACAACAACAACAACAAAAAATAGCTGGGTGTTGTGGAGGGCACCTGTAGTCCCAGTTACCTGGGAGGCTAAGGCAAGAAAATTGCTTAAGCCAGGGCAGCAACTGTGGCTCAAGGACTAGGGTGCTGGCCCCATACACTGGGGGTGGTGGGTTCAAGCCTGGCCCTGGCAAAAAACTGCAAAAAAAAAAAAAAAAATTGGGGCAGCGCCTGTGGCTCAAAGGAGTAGGGCGCCGGCCCCATATGCCAGAGGTGGGGGGTTAAAATCCCGCCCTGGCCAAAAACTCCAAAAAAAAAAAAAAAGAAAATCACTTAAGCCCAAGAGTTTGAGGTTGCTGTCAGCTGTGATGCCATGGCACTCTACCGAGGGCAACATCATGATGTCAGCTGTGATGCCATGGCACTCTACCGAGGGCAACATCATGAAATTCTGTCTCAAAAAAAAAAAATTGTGATTTTGAGATTTATATGTATAAGACTGGTCGTGGTGGCTCATCCCTTTAATCCTAGTACTCTGGGAGGCTGATGCAGGAGGATCACTTGAGCTCAGAGCTTGAGACCAGTCTGAGCAAGAAGGAGACCCTGTCCCTACTAAAAATAGAAAAAATTAGCTGGTTGGTGTGGTGGCCACCTGTAGTTCCAGCTACTCAGGAGGCTGAGACAGGAGGATCACTTGAGCTCAGGAATTTGAGCTTGCTGTGAGCTAGGCTGAGACCATGGCATTCTATCTAGCTTGGGCAATAGAGTGAGACTCTATCCCCAACCCCCAAAAAAAGGCTTGGGGCCCATAGTCCAGTGGTTAGGGTGCTGGCCACATACACAGGGGTTGGCAGGTTCGAACCTGGCCCCGGGCCTGCTAAACAACAATGACAGCTACAACAACAACAACAAATAGCTGGGAATTGTGGCAGGTGCTTGTAGTCCCAGCTACTAGGGAGGCTGAGGCAATTGAATCACTTAAGCCCAAGAGTTTGAGGTTGCTGTGAGTTGTGACACCACAGCACTCTACCGAGGGTGACATAGTGAGATTCTGTCTCAAAAAAAAAAAAAGAAAGCCTGTAGTCCCAGCTACTTGGGAGGCTGAGGCAAGAGAATCGCTTAAGCCCAGGAGTTTGAGGTTGCTGTGAGCTGTGATGCCACAGTACTCTACTGAGGGCGACATAATGAGACTCTGTCTAAAAAAAAAAAGATTTTTGGACGGCGCATATGACTCAAAGGAGTAGGGTGCCGGCCCCATATATGGGAGGTGGCGGGTTCAAACCGGGCCCCAGCCAAAAACTGCAAAAAAAAAAAAAATTAAAAAAAAAGATTTGGCTCGGCACCTGTGGCTCAACAGGCTAAGGCGCCAGCCACGTACACCTGAGCTGGCAGGTTCAAATCCAGCCTGGGCCCGCCAAACAACAATGACGGCTGCAACCAAAAAATGGCCTGGTGTTGTGGCGGGTGCCTGTAGTCCCAACTACTTGGGAGGCGGAGGCAAGAGACTCGCTTGAGCCCAGGAGTTGGAGGTTGCTGTGAGCTGTGATGCCAAGGCACTCTCTCCAGGGTGACAGCTTGAGGCTCTGTCTCAAAAAAAAAAGGGAGTTAAATCTCATTTACTTTTTTGATGTATCACAAATTATTTCTTCATTCAACTATTGATGCCAATGTGATATGAATGAGATAGATGTGTCACTTCTGATATGAGGCAGATGAGAGCTGGTGTCTGTGTCTAATCCACACTTTCCTCACCTCCTGGCCAGATGCAGTGGTTCCAGTAGAAGACCACCAGGATCACTAAGAAAGTAGACAGAGGCTGGATCTTATTTATTTATTTATTTATTTATTTTGAGACAGAGTCTAGGTTGCCGTTGGTAGTGCCGTGGCATCACAGCTCACAGCAACCTCAAACTCTTGGGCTTAAGAGATTCTCTTGCCTCGCCTCCCAAGCAGCTGGGACTACAGGGGCTCGCCACAAAGCCTGGCTATTTTTTTGTTGCAGTTGTCATTGTTTAGCTGGCCCAGGCCGGGTTTGAACCCGCCAGTCTCGGTGTATCTGGCTGACGATGTAACCACTATGCTATGGGCATCGAACCTATTTTTATTTATATTTATTTATTTATTTATTATTATTTGTTTTTTGAGACAATCTCACTATGTCGCCCTTGGTAGAGTGCTATGGCGTCACAGCTCACAGCAACCTCTACCTTTTGGGCTTAAGCGATTCTCTTGCCTCAGCCTTCCAAGCAGCTAGAACTACAGGAGCCTGCTACAACGCCTGGTTATTTTGTTGTTGTTGTTGTTGTTGTTGCAGTTGTCATTGTTGTTTAGCTGGCCCGGGTCAGGTTTGAACCCACCAGCCTGGGTTAATGTGGCTGGTGCCCTACCTTCTGAGCTACAGGCACTGCCTATTTTTATTTTTTTTGAGACTGAGTCTCTTGCTTGGAGTTGAATGCCTGCTGTGATGTCACCATAGCTCACAGCAACCTCAAACTCGTGGGTGTTCAAGCAATCCTCTTGCCTCAACCTCTGGAACAGCTGGGACTACAGGCATGTGCTACCATGCCTGGCTAGTTTTTTTTTCTTTTTGAGACAGAGCCTCAAGCTGTCACCCTGGATAGAGTGCTGTGGCATCACAGCTCACAGCAACCTCCAACTCCTGGGCTCAAGCGATTCTCTTGCCTCCGCCTCCCAAGTAGCTGGGACTACAGGCGCCCGCCACAAC
>CAUYRH010134893.1:0-13803 GCA_963574655.1 Perodicticus potto | reverse complement strand
GAAACAGCGTGCACATCTGTTGGAAGAATGCTGGAACGAGTTATAGGAAGATGTAGTCCGACCCACATCAGCAGGTGTGAAATTTCTCTAAGTAGCCTTTGCTGCAAGTGAGTGTCCTGTAACTGGAACAGGATGAATCTGAAGCTCTAGATACCTAATAAATCGGCAGCGGGTTTTACCAACTATAGCAGGAGGTCTGTTATTTATTAGCAGTCTTTGGTGGTAGATTTCACTTTGTGGCTTTGGGGTAAGGGGTTCTTTCACTCACAAAGGAAGAGAAAGCACCTTGGAAGAGACTTTTCATCTAATGAACACAAAATTTTGTCCCGTATTTTTTCTAAAATGTGAATAGGAATATGTATATGGTACTCTTTCTTGGTTTACATAACTTTCTTTTATTTAAATTACACCTATATTAATAGTTTTTATCTTGCTTTTTCTTTGTTTTTTGTCTTTAAAAATCATCACACAACAATGAAGTCAAAAAGTTTCTTACTCTTCATATGTATTTCCTAGTCAGTTATTTGAGACTTTTCAAGTGTTTGTAAATACAAAAGGCTGTATTTCTACTCCCATACCCCTTGTTATGTCTATAATGAAGGTATGAGATTAGTTACAATTTCTAAGTTTATTTGCCTGGTATGTGTTGGCTAATTAAAAGCATTTATAAGTTAGAGCAGGGTCTTTAAACGAAGGGTGAGAAGAGGCAGCATTTCTGTGCACTCTCAAACCCGTTCCTGAGTTAGATCTATTGCAGGACTTACTTTTGTGGATCATAACCAAAAAATACCACTTTTTGCTAAATGCCATTTAAAATTCATTTAAAAGTGAAATGGATTTATTTCTTCATGTATTTCTTCAATAGGCATATTATTATTTAGGGGCTATTAGGGAGTAGAAATAGCTTTTTCTACATGTGGTGTTCCTTAGGTGAATGGTATCATATTCTCAGAATTAGAGCAGCAGTGCACTGCCATGCAGGAAGGGCTGCAAGCGGGCAGGGGGGGCGCCGTGGATGGAGGGTGGGGAGCAACCAGGAGCAGGCTGTAAGGGTGGCGGAGGCACTACCTCTTATCTACTAATTTGTGATAATTTGGTTAGCTTTTTGTTTTAAAAAAATGGTGAGTATGATATCATTCATCTATGATAAAATTCAGGTAACTTTTACTGGTGAACTTGGTAGTTCTCACATTATCTTTAGCTATGGCCTTGAATTATGGTACAATCAGATTTATAAATAGCTTTCTTATGTTAAAGTCTATGATTTCAATCTCCATTTTTTCCAGTTGGTAATACCATGTGACCTAAAATACTCCTATAATGCTGTGATGCCATTTTGTAGTAATTTCATTCTATATGAAAGGATTATCTTGAGCAATTAAATTTATTGAGACTTTGTTATGACTTCCACATTGTATTAAAAATGTGTAGCTCTGTCACATACCTAGGCCAGTAAGTTTCCTAAAGGAAGTTCAAAAGGACTTCATTTATAATAATACTTACCTAGTAACACAGCTTTATTGCATAGAACCAAGGTGGAAGTTAGACTAATATACAATAGGAATTTTTAAATTTCTGCTTCAACAGAAATTTCCCTTTAATGACATTGTACTTTTTTGTTAGTGATTTTAAAAAACTAAAAACAAGCCAGCAAGAATTTTCTGCTTTATACATTATATCCATTGTCTTGAGATCACTTATGTGAGTAATGTACCCCTATTACTATTGCATAGCCATATTTATTATGAATTACCCCTTTGAACCTGCCCAGGTGTTACTGAATCTATTTGGCATGTTCTTTTGAAGGTGATTATTATCATCTGTACTTCTTTTCATTTAAAATCATATTGTATTCTTTTCTGAGATTTTTAAAATTTTCATAATAAAATGTTTAACTTAGTAATTAATATCATTTTTGACAGACTATAAATGCCTTTTCAGTTTTGTCCAGGCATCTCAGCTTACATTACTAATTACCATTATTTTCTCCCTTTTTCCTCAGATAAGTAATCTAAAAGTCTTTTCAGATTGCTTAATTTTTTTCTAGGGGACAAAGTCATACAATACATAGAGCTACGTGGTGCTTTTCAAAGGGCTTTATGAAAATTGCCATAGATCCATTAACATGACATTTAATACATAACCATAAAAGTTCTTTGTATGTGTAGAGTCTTGTTTTTGTTTTTACACATACTTGTGAAATGTGTTTGGCATTTCTCTTTTGACTTTGGAGCAACCTGTATTCTGCATTTCTCTTTGATGTCTAATGAAAAGATAAGGCAAAGCTGAGACTGCCGTTACACGACATGGAAGCCCTCAGATATCTGTTCCATTGATATATTAAACCTGAGAGTCATAGGCTTCACTTTAATATAACTAGTATTTTTTATATGACAGATTTCTTTGCTTATTAAATTTTTGCCATCCAGGCACAAAAATTCTGCTTGCATTTTATTAATTGATGTTGTAAAGGAGTGTCCCTGTTGCCAGCTCAGTTTCAAAGGGAGCATCTCGGTGCTATGGATGTCAGCAATAAATGATTTACTGTGTGTATGTTACTAGTAGTTACTTTGCCCTAATCAAAACTATCATGTAAATAGAAAGGAATTAATAGTGTGTCATTCAGGTGTTGAATGTTCTGTCAAAAAAAGATATTTAACATAAGAATGTACATGTGCGCTTTGAAAAGATAAAATATTAGGGAAACCTTACATAATAAGATTCTTCTGTGTAAGCAATGGTTGGAAAGAAGAAAAACTAATATAAAATATTGGCAGTTGGGAATTGGACATTTGACTCCAGGTAATTAGGGTTATGTTAAAAGTTACAGTTAAAAACATAACTTCTCACCATACCTGCTCTTTAAGAAATTTCCATATTCTCATTTTAATCATTTTTCTGCAAATGCTATGTGCCTAATATGTGCTAGACACAGTTCTAGATGCTAGAGAGACAGTAGTGAACAGGCCTTCCTTAAACTAAGGTAGATATTATTCAAACTTTTCTGAAAACAAGTAAAGATCAGAGAACTGGAATAGTTGCTATTTGTTTTTCTGTTTGCCAATTTTGTGAAGCCTCAGAATTCTAAACTTTATTTTGTTTTTGTTCACTTACTAGTTGATTTAAACCTGAACTACATGCCAACTTAGAATCTCTGGAGGAAAAAAAGGATATTTCAAAAACGTGAATTGGGACCATTTTAAATGTTGGTCTTTGATTCTAATATCTCTATTTAGTAAAGGTGCAAACCCTCGCAAAAGTTACATAAAATGTTTTTATTGTTAAATGGTTTTAGTCTCACAAGAAAGCCACCTTTCACTAGATAATTCTAATGTTGTCCTTGAACTAGGTTCATCTATTTTAAGCATGGCACGCTACATACGGTCTTGAGTTATTTTAGCTTAAATTAACTCAAGCTAATTTAAGTTTACAGCTGCAAATAAAGTGTTATGTAATGAATTGCTTAAGGGCCTTACCATTCAGACAGTGGTTGACTTTTCCAGCCCAGTAGAGGATCTTAGTTAAGTGAAGACCCACAGGTGTCTTTGATACCTTTCAAATAAACTATTTGCTACCAAGCTAATTATGCTCAAGTCTTTAGAATAGAATTTATAGCTGAAAAGAAATGAACAGTAATATGAACATACTAAAATTGCATTCCAAAGTTTTTAGTAAGTGGGATTTTTATTTGTTTGTAAATTTAACTTTTTAGTAAAATGGAATGTGCACAACTCTTCATATACTTATTTCTTATTAAATTACTAAGATTTTTAAAGCAGCTTATGCTTGACTACATATAAAAATTATTTTAATGCTAATAATGAATGTCTAAATTTTGGCTAATATTTTTATATGATGACTAGAACATTATCTTCCCCAAGTTTTTGTATAACATAAATAGAATATTTGAGCACTCAATACTAGTATAAAGAACTCCTCGTCAACATCTAAAAATGAATCAATCAGTAATTATTTCAAACTCAATTTGCATTTTGGTCCTAAGTTTTAGAAGGTAATTTTTTTCTCAGTTGAACCATAGGTTCTGGTGAGCCCACCTTTTTTCTTATTGTTACTTTAGATCATGGAGTGCATCGGATCCTTTCTGTACCAACGACAGGAGCATCTTGACTCTCTCCACAATGGACTCATCTTCTTGTTAAAGGGGCAGTAGTACTTTGGGAGAGCCATTTCACCTCCTTTGCTAACATTCAGTGAGATCATCCTGTAATGGCCACACTAGCTCCGAAGTTACTATCTGAAATCTCTGGAGTAGTTCATGCCCATTCAGAGTCAGATGGCAAACACACAGGAAGCTTTAACGTGATCCCCTTAATTTAAATCTGAACCTGTTAAAATTTGTGAATAAAGAGACATTTTCCATCTCTTTGTCTGGTTTGTCCCCTATGCTTATGGGACTGCTAATGGCATTTCAGCCTGTTGCTGAGGCCACTGCATTTTAATGTCAAGGTAGAAAAGAGATAAATCCTAGTTATGTGTTTTTTTTAGTGTTAGCTCAGTTATTGACTCTTCTATTTAAATCTACTTGTGTAAATTATGCTAAAAGTTTGCTTTGAGAACTCTATTTTTTTATTAGAGTTATATTTGAAGCTTTTCATGGGAAAAGTTAATGTGAATAAGGAATTTTGGTCCCTCAGTGACCTGTACTGTTAATTCATTAGTGTTTTGTAAGTTCACAGAGCAAATTAGGAGAATAATTTCCAACCATTATTTACTGCAGTATGGGTAGTAAATTTATACAATACCAGTTTCTCTGACTTTATTGTAATGTGACCTGTAAAGCTAGCCATATAAATGCAAGGGGTTTGTCATATCTTATCTATAATCCAGGAATCAGGTGCATTCACCAAATTTCAAACGTTTACTGATATATTTGTGACAGAATATTGAAGAATCTATAGTGGGTAACTTAAATACCTTAGCATATTATTAATGTCTTTTTCATTGGATCTTTTGCATGCTTTGATCTGATTAATACATTTAAATTTGCTTTTTTCCCCCTCTTTAGAAGGCTCTGTTTATAGGATTTTATGAAAATGTTGTAAAATTCAACTATATCAATAAAAAATAAGTTTGGATGGTATTTTAATATTGCAAATACTTTTAATTATGCAAATCAAAATATTACGGATAACTAAATTAATAAGAAGAATATCCTCTTTCTGTGGCCAACTTAGAATTGCTCTTGCATTTTGTAAGCTAGACTTTAAAATATTAAAGGATTTCAGGTAAGAATCTTGTTGTTTTTAAGCTAGTATGTGTTATCTAAGTTACAACAGGCTACCACAGTAAAGTGAGTTCGGCCAAGAGTCCCATTATAAGGTACAATTTCAGGCCTGGTGGTGGAATGTGAGTGAAACAAAGTGTAAAAGGCTAAATTTATATCAGATAACAGCAGCAATCAGTTAAAATGAGTGCAAAGACTGGTTAATCAGGTGTATGTTATTGCCTTTCAAAATTTAATTTTCATCCCAGTTTTACCAAATAGATTCAATGTAGTCATTTGTTTTGTTAAAAAGTAATATTTTGAGATTTGGGAATGATTAAGAACTATTACCTAGCTATATGCATATGTGTTTAAAATTGTAAGAAAAATGATTAAATGAGGTTTTGCCAAATTTTTCCTTGAAAATATAATTCCTTTTTGGAGATTACTTGTGTAACCCTTCACTCCTTTACTATTTCCTGAATATAAAACCTCTGTAATTGGGCTGGTAGGGAAGGACTAGTAGGAGACAAGTGGAGACAAGAACAAGAATTAAGGCTTTACTTTGGTTGCTAGCAAACTATTTTCTTTGGTTTTTTGTTTGTTTGTTTTTTGTTTTTTAAGGCAGAATCTTACTCCGTCGCCCTGCATAGAGTATAGAGTGCTATGGTGTCAGAGCTCACAGCAACTTCAGACTCTTGGGCTCAGGCAGTCCTTCTGCATCAGCCTCCTAAATAGCTGGGACTGTAGGCACCACCCACCACAATGCCCAGGTAGTTTCTGTACTTTTAGTGGAGACGGGGGTCTCTCTCTCTCGCTCAGGCTGGTCTCCAACTCCTGAGCTCAAGCAAACCACCCACTTCAGCCTTCCAGAGTGCTGGGATCACAAGCATGAGGTACCATGCCCAGCCACAAACTATTTACTTAACACTTGTCTGTTTCAGTATGTAAGGATACTGAGTATTAATTTCAGGCTAAATACTAATTTTCTAAAGTAGTCATCCTTTAACTTCTAGAGTTGGGTTTAGGAAGATCTATTTTTCTGGAAATACATAAAAAAATATAATACAATGTACAATTCATCAATTCTTGTTCCATAAAAGGAAGTACTGCAGAAATATTCAGTAGAGCATTTTTGTGGAAGATAATATGGATTTGCTTTTTCTTAGAATGTCTTACATAATGTACATATAACAAAGTGTCATTCATAGGCTTGCATTACATCTACCTGATGGTGTTTATTTGCCATCAAGTAGTCTATGACCAATCACAGCTAGACAGGCGATCAGTTAAGCCTACAAGGTGCTTACAGTGTGGTTAATGTAATTTTCAGCACTCAACCACTTGAAGTTAGTTAAAAACTTTCTTTCAAAAGAAAAAGTAGGCTTGGTGCCTGTTGCTCAGTGGCTAGAGCACCAGCCACATACACCAGAGTTGGCGGGTTTGAATCCAGCCCAGGCCTGCCAAACAACGACATCTACAACCAAAAAATAGCCGAGCGTTGTGGTGGGCACCTGTAGTCCCTGCTACTTGGGAGGCTGAGGCAAGAGAATCACTTACGCCCAAGACCTTGAGGTTGCTGTGAGCTGTGATGCCATGGCACTCTACCCAGGGCGACACCGTGAGACTCTTGTCTTAAGAAAAAAAAAGTAAATGGCATCCACCGATGTGCTCATCTTATTCAAAACCTACTTCACTTTTTTTTTTTAATTTATTGGGATTCATTGAGGGTATAAAACCTTCATTTTTAAAGGAAGATTATCTTGTAATTTTAAGAAAAGAGTTATATTCTGTTTATTTAATAAAGTAACAGTATAGTCTCAAGCTTTTGTAGTTTTCTAATGCTTATATTCATATTGTACAACTACATACATAACCAATAATCACAAGAAAAATTTCCCCTTTGCATGTTCCTTTAAAATTCTTTGGAAAGTATGATGTCAATAATTACTCTTATCTTGCCAAAACCAGAGCAAGGTGCTAAATGTGTTATTGCTAGTTAATTTAATGTTCCCAAATCTCACTTGCCTGCCTTTGCCTCATCTGAGGCTGTAGCTTAAAGATAGTGGCAAGCACCAAGTCAGTTTTCAAAATTGCTTATCGGCTGCTTTCTGTGACTCAGCATCAGTACCTTGTCTTAGCGTTAGCAAGCATTGGCTCACCCTGGGAAGAGTACAGTGGGTGCCAGCGAGAACATAACTACCAAGACTTGCTGTGAGTTGAGAAAAGGAAAGAATTTATGGTCCGCATTTTCTAACTGCCCCGCTCCTAGAGTCTGAAGCTTTATGATATACAAAGGCCTCCAGAATGGACCAAAACCCAGGCACTATCCCATATGGGTCATTAGAGGTGAATCATCCTTTTAGGAAATACCTGCACTCAGCCCATTAGGACTAGGACTGTGGTCATTTCTGCTGCAGAAGATTGTGAAATTAAACTTGTCTGATAGCTTGAGACTCCTAATAGGTAGAGGTCAAAGCCATTAAAAACTTGACAAGTCAGAGGTGAAAACATTTAAAATATGCTACTCTGAAATTCTCCTTGGAGGCTGAAAGAAAAAGAAAATCTCCCATATTTGTGTTTTTTCCTGTAAAGATCAGTTGTGGGTGTGATAATAAGCAGGTATTAATAAAAATGATATACCAAAGAGTCATACTAATATAAAACATATTTTATTCGATTTTGGTCCCCATTTATAGATATTTTTATTTCTATCTTGAAATGAGTTATATATTTTCATAAAAGTAAAACATTTAAGTGCTGTTTTACGTAAAATAATGAGTGATATTCCTAAAAAAAAGATCATAATTAATGATACATTTGTAATCATGGTTATTGTTAGATTTTTATGAGATATTGAATATCTGGAAATACTGTAGCAATACTTAGTTTAAGATTTTGGACCTCAAGCACTGTGGCTGTCTAATGTAATTCTTTAAAAACCATCTGTGTTGTCAGTAAGCATAGTGTACTTATTGTACAGATCTCAGTAATTTTTTAATGTTTATGAAGTTATCAAATAAAAATTTTCCTATATAATTTTGTCTCCATTATTTAAGCATTTTAAGCCTCTCTCTGCTCACCACAACCAAAACTACCAAATGTATTTCTTCCCTGACTGCAGGTTTCAAAAATGTAGTTCTTTGATTATGTAGGTTTTTTTTTTTTTTTGCCACAGAATCTCACTTTGTCACCCTGAATGGAGTGCAGTGGCATCATAGCTCACAGCAACCTCAAATTCCTGGGCTCAAGCAATTCTCTTGCCTCAGCCTGTCAAGTAGCTGGGACTACAGGTGCCACACCACCCAGCTAGTTTTTTTGTTTTTGTTTTTGTTTTTTTTTCTTTGAGACAGGGTCTTACTCTTGTTCAGGCTGGTCTCGAACTCCTGAGCTCAAGCGGTCCACCACCTCAGCCTCCCAGAGTGCTGGGATTACAGGTATGAGCCACCGCACCCGACAGATTACCCAAGCTTTAAAGAAAGGTCTGGTAGAAATGCACGAAGTGTAATGACCAACACACTTAAACTATTATTCATAAAACCCACTAAGAGCACTTACAAATTTGGAAATGCTTTGGTTCATATAAAACATACGCTTTTTAAAAATATGTAACTGATATAATGTATATTTATGTTAAAAGTATTCCAATTTCCCAATGGCAGTCATTCCTAAATCTTGCTCATCCTAAAGCTTCCTCAGTTGCCAGTTGCCAATAAATCTATATTTATTTTAGAAGTTAAGCTGTTATTTTTGCACAGGTGTTAGTATTTGCAAAAGTTGACAATGCCTGATTTATATCGTGTATTTCTGAAATGAAATTAGAATATGATCTTGGACAAATCAATTTAGATTAGATAGGCATCTGTTTTTGTGTTTAAAAAACAGTTTTTTGGGCCGGCGCCTGTGGCTCATTGAGTAGGGCACCGGCCCCATATACAGAAGGTGGCGAGTTCAAACCCGGCCTCGGCCGAACTGCAAAACAAAAAATAGCCGGGCATTGTGGTGGGTTCCTGTGGTCCCAGCTACTCGGGAGGCTGAGGCAAAAGAATCACCTAAGCCCAGGAGTTGGAGGTTGCTGTGAGCTGTGTGATGCCACAGCACTCTACCGAGGGTGACAAAGTGAGACTCTTGTCTCCACAAAAAAAATAAAAATAAATAAAAAATAAATGTTAAAGAAACAGTTTTTTGTTTAGACTATTTTTAAGGTGATTTCTGTCTTTAACGTCTCATATACAGCAAGTAGAACATAATGAACAAGAAATATGAACCAAAAGCTTTCATTAGAAGCATTTCACCAGGAACTTTAGTGAATTCAAAAACAATTCAAGTTTTACATTGAAGAGCTAACTGAATCAAGGGACAAGGCTGTTATAAATGGAGGTAAGTCACCATCTCTCTCTGTGAACAACTCTTTTTTGTAAGTTTTAAGGCAAAATGGTTTGTCTTCAGATGTAACATCTAGACAGTAATATGAATTGGAATTTAGAGTTATAGTTCAATCGATTTAGATAAATCTATACATCTGTGCAACCCTTATCTCAAGTCCAGGTAAACAACCCTTCCGTCATCCCAGAAGGTTCCCTTCGCAGTGAATTTATTTCCCCCTTTCTGTCTCAGCAACCATTTTTCAGTTGTCATACATTGGTTACCTGTTCTTGCATTTTACATAAGTGGAATTACATAATGTGTTCACTTTAATGTTAGGCTCTGTTGTTCAACCTGTCCGTGTGTCCATGAGGTTCATCCATGTTTTAGTGTGTATCCATAGTTTGGTTCTTTTCGCTACTCAGCAGGGTTCCATCGCATGAATATGCCATGATTTGTTTATTCTTTCTCCTCTTTATGGAAATTGGGTTTTTTTTACAATTTGGGGCTATTGTAAATGAAGGTATTAGGAACATTCTTTGTGAATTTATTTTTTCACTTGTGAAATAACTAGAAGTAGAATTTCTTGGTCCTGAGGTAGGTTTATGTTTAACTTTGTAAGAAACTGCCAAACAGTTTTCCAAAGTGGTTGTATAAACCATTTTATACTCCCACCAGCAACTATAAAAGTTCTGGTTCCATATCCTTGCCAACACTTGGTATTGTCTTTTTAATTTTGGCCATTCTAATAGATGTTAAATACCTCATTATGATTTAAATTTGCATGATGACTTCATGTTTAAATCCTTTTCATATATCTATTGGTAGATTAGCATTTTTTTCTCAAATATCTGTTCAAGTCTCTGGCCATTTTTTTCTCTAAGCCACTTTTCTTACAGTACATATTACTGAATGGTAGGAATCCTTTAAGTCCTTCATCAGGTGCATGTATGCTAGCAGTTTTCCCCCCAGTCTGTGGCTTGTCTGTTTATTAATTGGGACTCTGGGAGCAGAGTGTTTTATTTTGATGCAGTCTAATTTTTTTTCCTTTTATGGTTAAGTTCTTATTGTCTTCTAAAAACTCGTCAACCACAAGGTCATGAGGATATTTTCCTGTGTTTTCTTCTGCAAGTATTACAGTTCACTGTTATGTTTAGTTGATCTCGTATCATAGATGATCATCTCAAATTCATCTGTGTGTATAATGAGAGACAAGGAGTGAGGATCTTCCTTCCAACAATCCATAAGGTTTTATGTTTGGTTAGCTCCATTTGTTAAAAATAATCGCTTTTTCCATTGAATTGCTAGGGTGCCTCTGTTTAAAATTAATTGACTATTAAGTGTAAGTCTGTTTCTGGACTCTGTTCTGTTCTATTCATTTATCCTTGCACTAATACTACACTGCCTTGATTACTATGGCCTTATAGTTTGCTTTAGATTCAGGTAGTATAGTTCTCCAATCCTGTAAGATTTTTTTAGCTATCCGTGGTCCTTTGTATTTCCATATAAATTTTGAAATCAGCTGATCAATATCTAAAAGGGAAAAAAACCTGATATGACTTTGTATTGCTCTTAACCTTTACATCAATTTGGAAAGAATGAACATTTTAACAATATTGAGTCTTCCATTCCATGGATGTTGTATAGCTCTCCATTTATCTGGGACCTCTTTAATTTCTCGGAGCAGTGTTTTGTACTCTTCAGTGTAGGCATCTGGAACATCTTTTGATAAAGTCTTAAATTTTTTTATTCTGTGTCAAGTGGAATTACTTTTAAATTCATTTTCCAATTATTCGTTACTAGAACACAGAAAATACAATTAATTTTTCCATGTATTTCTGCAATAATATGATCCTAGACAATCAATTTTGACATCATAACCTTTACAACCTTGCTATATTTGCTCATTTGTGCTTAATTGGGCTTTCCTCCCTTTTAGAATCCTTTGGATTTTCACATACACAATCATGTAATCTGAGAACAAAAAAGTTTTAATTTTTGGCTTTCCAATCTTTGCCTTTCATCTTGTGAACTACCCTGTCAAACTGGCTAGTACTTCTAAAACAGTGTTAAATAAGCACAGTGAGAACTTTGAATAGGTATTGAATTTTGAAAAGTGCTTGTTCTCCATTTACTGAGATGATCACATTTTAATTTTTTATTTTAAATTATCTTAGTTGATTTTCAAATACCAAACCAACTTTTAATTCCTGAAATATATCTCACCTGGTTATGATGTATTATCCTTTTGTGTTTTGCTATTTGACTTTTGTTTTGTTTTGAGACAGTCTCATTGTCCCCCTGGGTAGAGTGCTGTGGCATCACAGCTCACAGCAACCTCAAGTGACTGTCTTGCCTCAGTCTCCCAAGTAGCGAGGACTTCAGGCACCCACCACAACACCCAGCTGTTTTTTCTGTTTTTAGTAGAGATGTGGTCTTACTCTTACTCAAGCTGGTCTTGAACTCCTGAGCTCAGGCGATCCACCCACCTCAGCCTCTCAGAGTACTAGGATTACATACAGGTGTGAGCCACTACGCCTGTCCTGATTTCTTAATACTATGTAGGAACACATGTATCTATGCTTATGGAGGCTATCAGTCTGTAATTCCCTTTTCTTGTAGTGTCCTTGTCATATTTTAGTATTAGGATCATTCTGGCCTTGTAAAATGATTTGGGAAAGGTTCCCTCCTACCCTATTTTCTGGAAGACTTTATGATGAGGTTGGTATTATTTCTTCTTTTAATATTTTAAAGATTTAACCTTTAAAGTCATTTAGGCCTAGGGTTTTTTATTTGTAGGAAAGTTATAGATTACAAATTCAATTTCTGAAACAGATATAGGGCTATTCAGATTACCTTCTTATTTATTTTGCAAATAGATTTAGGAAGTCCAGTGGTTTTTGGTGACATAGATGAATTACATACTGGAGAGGTGTAGGCTTTTAATATACCCCTTGCCTGAACAGTGTACATTATATCCAATAGATAATTTTTAATTCTACATCCTCCCCCTTATGAGTCTCCAGTGTCCATTAAGTTGCTGTGGATGACATATTATGATAACATAATGGATGACATAATATGCATAACATATTGCTTAGCTCAGCATTAATAAGTGAGTGTATGTTGTATTTGGGTTTTTTCCTTGAGTTATTTCACTACCATAATGGCCTCCATTTCCATCCAAGTTGCTGCAAAATACATTATTTTATCTTTTTTGTGGCTGAGTAATATTCCGTATCCACTCCATTCCAAGTGTCAGTTGATGGACGCTTAAGTTGATTCCATATCTTTGCAATTGTGAATTGCACTGGTGTAAATATATTGGTGCAGATGACTTTCTTAAGAAAGGACTTATTCTTTTCCTTTGGGTGGATTTCCCAGTTTGGGAGTACTGGCTCGAATAGTAGATCTACTCTTAGTTCGTTGAAAAATGTCCCTGCTGGCGGTGCCCGTAGCTCAGTGGGTAGGGTGCTGGCCACATATACCCAGGCTGGCAGGTTCGAACCCAGCCTGGGCCAGCTAAACAGTGACAACTGCAACAAAAAAAATAGCTGGGCGTTGTGGCGGGCACCTGTAATCCCAGCTACTTAGGAGGTTGAGGCAAGAGAATTGCTTAAGCCCAAGAGTTTGAGGTTGCTGTGATCTGTGATGCCACAGCACTCTACTGACTCTGTCTCAAACATAGACTCTGTCTCAAAAAAAAAGAAAAGAAAAATGTCCCTGCTCTTTTCCATAGAGGCACTAATTTGCATTCCTACCAACAGTGGATATACTCTCCATTTTTACCATGTCTGCACCAACATCTATTATTTTTTTACTTTGTAGTAATGGCCATTCTGACAGTGGTGAAGTTGTATCTAATTATGGTTTTATTTGCATTTTCCTAATGATTAGTGATGTTGAACATTTTTTTCATATGTCTATTAGTCATTTGTTTCTCCTTTGAGGAATATCTGTTCATGTCTTTTGCTCAATTTTTCATTTTAATTATTTCTTTTTTCTTGCTGATTTGTTTGGGTTCCTTATAGATTCTGGTTCTTAGACCTTTGTGAGGTATATAGCTTGCAAATTTTTTTTTTTTTTTTTTTGAGACAGAACCTCAAGCTGTCACCCTGGATAGAGTCCCATGGCATCACAGCTCACAGCAACCTCCAATTCCTGGGCTCAAGCGAGTCTCCTGTCTCTGCCTCCCAAGTAGCTGGGACTACAGG
>CAUYRH010134889.1:0-31617 GCA_963574655.1 Perodicticus potto | reverse complement strand
CCCTAATGAGGAACATGTTTTTGTTATTGTTCCGCAATCAGTGCTGTTCTTTTCCTTTTATTATTATATCCTTTATTATTAACAGCTGCCATTCCCACGGTTAAGATCATGCAATAATTCCTCCGGGGAAGGGTCCACATTTAACAAGGAAGCTCATCCCTTTTTTTTTTTTTACATTAGATGAAAAAGTTCATCCATAGCAAGAAACCTATCAAGAATAAAAATATAAGATCAGTTTATTTAGCTTCAACCAATACTCATGTGGTCCCTTATAATGTATTAGGCAAAATACTAGGCTCTATGAAATTGGAGGTGACTAAGGTGGCCATGTCCTTAAGAAACTCAAAATTTCTCCTTGAGACAGGAAGGAAGATAAGGCATTCTAGAACAATGTGGGGGGCTTCTGTAGCTGGAGCCTGCGGTACAGGGTTCCAGCAGAGCACAGAAGGAGGCTGACATCCCTGTCTAAGTGAGCTTGGTCTTATCCTTTCAGAGACTAGATGCTGTTTGAGGACAAGGACCATGTCTTCACTGAACTTTATTCTCACTGAAAGCTCAACTTATCCTTTTAATAGAAAAGAAAGAAAGAGAGAGAGAGAAAGAGAGGAAGAGAGATTAAGAGAGGAAGGAAGGAAAGAAGGAAGGGAAGGAAGAAATGCATTATGGGTTATTTGGAAATAAAATTCCTGGAAGAGGTAATTAAGATAAAATGAGGTTGTAGGGTGGGCCCTAAGCCACTATGCCGGTGTCCTGGTAAGGAGAGGAGATGTGGACAGAGACACACGCGGAGAGATAACCGTGTGAGAACACAGGGGAAGGAAGGCCAAGGAGAGAGGAACAGAAGCCCAACCTGCTCCTGACACCTCTCTCTCAAACTTCCCGCTCCCAGTGCCGTGAGACACTACATTTCTGTTGTTTAACACACCCGGCCCGTGGCATTTGTTATAGTGGCTGGAGTAAACTAATACAGAAAGAAAGAAAATAGGAGGCGATTCTTGAATGAAAGGAATGAAAAGTTGAAAGTCAACAAAGGATGAATATGATTTTTCCAAACTGTAAAAGGAAGAAGGAATGATTAATTTTGCTTGCAATTGGAAAAGAGTCAAGATTTCATAGAAGATGAAAGGTGAGCCAAGCCTCGAGGGACTGCCAGAATCTGCCACTTAGAGAAGAAAAGAGGATAAAGCATGACAGGAATAGTAACCCTTTTGCAAAGAAATGTGTGCACTTGAAAATGGACCCAGCAGGCATGTTTGACATGTGGTTGAGGTGGGGGACTAAGGCGAGGTGAGGCAGGACAGTGGAGTTGAAACCAGACTGTGGAAGACCAATGGTAGGCCAAAAAGGCAGTTCCCATAGGATAGAAAATTGATCTGCTCTTTAGTTTAGTGACAGATACCTGGAGGGGAGGGAAGGCAAGGTGAAGAGACAGCAGGAGGCTCTGAACTAGACAGACGCCACAGGAATGAACAGTTGAAAGTCAATGTAAGGTTGTGGTAGAACCTCCAGAAGAGACTGGCCACAGCAGAAGCAGAAGCTGTGTTCAACAACAATGCTGTGATTTCAAGTTGGGAAAGAGAAAAGACAGGAGCAGGCAGGCATGGGCTGCAGTTAGAGGGAGTGATGATTTGATGTGAGATTAGAAGTGTGACAAAATCAACATGTATTGCAGGGATTAGGAGAGTGGGGGAATTTAGCACCATCTATCCCCCATCAAGCTGTGGATGCCATGGCACATCAGAGACCTCCCATGTCTGACTGTGTCCCAGGCTGAGTTGTAAACCAGTAATAGACCTTCTGGCCCTTCCTTCTTCTCAACCCTTCTGACTACTGCCCTTGAGAATACAGCCTTGTTTCACCCTTCCCTGAGGCTCTATTATGATCAATAATAAACACACTCATAGCTCAAAACAAGGAAGGCCCATTTCTCATTCACATTACATGTCCAAATTATCATTGTCCTTCCTCTGGGTCATTGAGACCCCTGTTAACATTCATCACCACTTTGGGAAGAAAAAGCTTAGAAAGCCTGCAGGGGTACTTCAGACGTCTAGTTCAGAGAGGCCCAAGGGGAAGGAGGCATGCCTCCTGTGTGGAAGCACTGAGGACAGTAAGTGGAAAGGAGGTGACCTTGACTGCACAGCCTCAGAGGGTGCACTGCACACTTCGGAGCAGGAAAACTTGCAATGGAGAAGCCTGGGAAATATTGAAAGACCCAGTGACCAAGGCCAGTACCTCCATGTTAAGTTGTGCTCGTGGTATATGATGAGAAGAGCATCTAAGCTCTGTGGTCTTCCCCCCACAAAACCCATAGCCTAGGTCTAATTATGGGGAAAACATCAGATAAACCCAAATTGAAACATATTCTACAAAATGCCTGACCAAGACTCCTCAAAACTGTCAAGGTCATCAAAAACAAGGGAAGTCACAGAAACTCACAGAACCGAGAAGGCTAAGAAGCGAGGGCCACCAAATGTGATATGTACGGGGCTCTGCGTGGGACCCGGCACAGAACAAGGACATCAGGGAAACTAGTGAAATCTGAATAATGTGTGCAGGTTAGGGGAGAGTGATGTTGAGTAAGGTTGGTTCCTTAATGATGACGGTTAGCCTGGTGGTGTGAGATGTTCTCGGCGGAGGGGCTGAGACAGGAATACGTGGGAGCTCTTTACTATGCTCTCAACTTGGACTTTTCTGCAAATTGAAAACTCTTAAGAAAAAAAAGAGGCATGTGACATTGCCCCTTATAAAACGAGTGACCCAATATCTCAGAGCTCCTTGCTCACACCAGAATCTGCCTCTCAGGTACTGTCATGTCCCTATATATCATTATGAGATTACAAAAACGAAGTCTGTACTTCGCTTGTGATAGCTGGTGGCCACGGGTGACCAAATACCAAATAAATATCAACTGCAATTAGTGAGAGAGAGGAAATTAAGTGAAATGGCATCTGTGTTCTGTAACACAAAGTAAAACAGCAGAGAGAAACAATACTTATTCCGAAGCATCACTCC
This sequence comes from Perodicticus potto, assembly GCA_963574655.1. Lineage (NCBI taxonomy): Eukaryota > Metazoa > Chordata > Mammalia > Primates > Lorisidae > Perodicticus > Perodicticus potto. The sequence goes on along the minus strand of CAUYRH010134889.1, from coordinate 28,602 downwards.
CACTCTCGTTTCACTGGCTCGTGGCCACGAGTAACCCAGATGGTCCACCGCTCATCCAAGGTTTCAGTGTCTCTGTGCCCATTTCCCCCCTTTGGACCAGAGGCTTAGTGACACTTCCCAGGCTCCTGTAACCTTGTTCTCCGTGTTGGCTAGCATTTGGAGTTCCTTCTCTGCCCATCCTGGATGAACATTGCCTTGGTCCAGTCTGGTCCCTGGAACACCTCAGAATACAAAGTCCCTTTTTGTGAATTGTGTTTCTGCCACGTCTGCTAGTTCCAGGAGTGCACCGGGCACAGATACTAACTTCTGGGTTGTAACATGAAAGGTCACTAGAATTCAACAGAATCGAGGTAGGTGAGGAGAGCAGAGCTGAATAAACCTAGGACCAAGCATGGTCTACGGGGGACACAGGGAAGGTTCTGGCTGGACTGGGGGGTGGCTTTGGGCTGTGCTGGGGCCATTTGAGAGGGGGATGGGGCACAGGACCATGAGGGGCCCCAGGAGCTCAGCAGAGGAGCTTGCACTTTGCTGCAGGGAAAGAATCCACTGAGGAAGTGTTGGGCGGGGGTTGCCTTGTCCTTGACAGAAGAGTCTGATGACAATGTTCAGAAAGATTGTGGCAGACTGGTTAGAAATCACAATCTGAAAAATACAAGCCATGTTCATTTGAATTACCATGAACATTCTGGAATGGAGAACAATAAAAAGAACTTCAAAGGCGTGAGATGGAAGTGATCCATTTTAACTCCAAAATGCACTTGTCTATCGTACGCTGTGTATTGTTGAGATGATGAGAAAGTGAGTTCCCAGAGGCATGCGTTCAGATGTTTTGTATATAAATAAACCACTACGGGGCATTGATTTAATTTCTTTCTCATCTGATTTTTTTTTTCTGGAGCACTTCATAGGTTTTATTTCCACTTCTCCTCCTCTGGCAGTAACTTGCTTCTTTGAATGGCTTACAGGGTCACTTCTGCCTTGGACAAATTAGTGGCTTGGCTAGGAGCCAAGATTATGCAATTTAGTGTTTATAGTGGACTTTTTGCCTCTGCTGGACTAAATTACCAGTCTCTGGGGCTGGCTGGCCCCAGTATGTACTTGCTGTGCCCCTAGGAAGGGGTTTTGTGTTGTCATTCTCATTTCCTAGAACACTGCCCCTGATTGGAATTTTTATTTAATGAAAGAAAGTCATTGAGTTGGCTTCATTGCCATAAGGGTGCATTGACTTCTAGAGCAAATATATTAAAAGACAAGTGGCAAGTGCTTTGGGAGCAGTGGTGGCTGGGCACCTCCTGGGTGCCCCGACACAGAATCTGTGAACTATGCTCTGCCTAGCTGCCATTGGTCTGCCCTGCTGAAACACTATTATTTTCATGAATTGCTGTCTAGGTAATGGCCATATCACTATTCTAGGTGTTTCACTCCTCTGCAGAGATTTATTTCGTGTTTGTGGGAGTCCCTTTACTCACAGAACATGGCCGTACACCACAGCCAAGCACAGTGCATGGCGTGAGAGTAAAGAGAAAGGACGTGCCTGTGATGAATTTCCAAATGTCTCTTGTTTCTTTTGCTGTGTTTTGAGTTTTCTTTGTTTCAGAAAACATTAGCACATAAAATTCATTTATATTGGAAGTTAATGAATTTTGCTGGTATTTGATCTGGCCACAAGATATTTCATTAACTAAATAAAAGTTTCATTAATTTTAGTGACCTCATAATTACACTGGACGGTAGACTCTGGTGTGAGAAGGTAATTAACACTGATCTCGTTTGGTTTAATCTTGTATTTCCCCTGGAGATAGACAGCCTGGCCCTGCTCATTTATACAGACACATAAATAAAGATTAAAGAACATCATCTCAGACTGGATACTGTCATTCCTCTTGTATGTTCTTAGGGTAGTCAGGGGATGCTTCTTTGTGGGGAGGGTCTGCCTCTACCAATGTCCCCCTGCCCTGAGAATTGAGTTCAGCAGGCAGGGGACAAACAAGACCGACTGGGCACCTGGGGAATCTGACAGGCTGTGATGATACAGGCAGATCATGGCTCCCTTGCCATTTCTTTTGCATAAAGGAAAGTATTTTAGACCCATTACATGAACATGTTTAAAATACAAATAATTTCTTGCTCCTTCTGGTAGCTTTTAAGACAAGAGGAAGAAATGGTAGTTCTAAATGGCATATGAACTGTACAGCTAAAACCTAATGTTATTTATTGCTTTGTAGTTTTAGAACATTCAGAATGGCAGCTATACACAACGACATGGATAAAGTTCACAAATACAATGCTGAGCAAAAGAATTCAAGGGATTACATACTGTATTATTCTATTTACATAATAATGTAGGCAACACGAATCTGTGGTGTGAGAAGACGAGGAAGTGGTTCTATTTGCGGGTAGTGATGGGGCCACGGAGGGGACATTTGAGTGGCTGGTTCTGTTCTGTTTCTGATCCTGGGTCTATTCACTGTGAATGAGGTCATTGCAAGTTGTGTATTTTTTTTGCAAATAGTCAATACTTTAATAAATAAGTTAAGCAAATGAAAAGGAAATAACCTCTCTCCCACCACACAAAAGACACACACAGAGAATGTTCACATAAGTTATTTTATCTGATTTATTAAATTGTTTTATCTATTTTATAAATTACTAATTTATCTACTATTAAATCATTTTATCTAACAACCTGTGTGGCTACTGTCCCCCTGGGGGTCTTGGAAAACTAAGAGCCATTGGCTCACCTGTCTTTTGAACAGTCCAGTGTGACCCCTCCTCTGCTCCCTATGTCTACAGGTGGGACTCAACCCTGTGACATGCCAGTGAAATCAGGGGAGATGGGCCACCCCAGGAGTCTTCTTGCCACTCAGTCCGATGCAGGGGAGAAGCTTAAGGAATTCAGAGTTCCGTGCTCCCACTAATAAAGAAAACCCAGGCCAGAAGTGTGCAGTTTCAAAGCCAATAAAACATAGGAAGGCTGCTCATGTTCAAAGAGCTTTCAAGCACAAGTGGGCTATAAATAAACTAAAGACTGAGCAGGAACACAGATCCCTGCTGATGGCTCCTTGTGGGACTTTGAAACTATGTGACCATCGTTGATGCCTTGTATATTAGTGTCCTGTCACTGGTATACGAAATCATCATTCTTCATGACTTACTCCAACACCAACATATTATATTTTACAGTTCCCCACCCCCCTTTCATAGACAGGGTCTTGCTTTGTCACCCAGGCTGAACTCAAACTCTTGAACACAAGCAATCCTCCCACCACAGTCCTCCGAGTATCTGGGATTATAAGCATCAGCCCCTGTGCCTGGCTACAAATGTATATGAGCCTAAATATTCATTGCACAGGTCTCACTGGGCAAAAATCAAGGTGTCAGCAGGGTTGCATTCGTTTCTGGAGTTGGAGGGGAAGAGTTCTTTTCTTTTTGCATTCAGGTTGTTGGCAGAATTCAGTTCTTTGTGAATGTAAGACCGAGGTTCCTATTTGCTTGCTGGGTATTGGTTGGAGACCATTCCCAGCTTCTAGAGGCCATCTCACGACTGGGGACATTCTTTCATCTTTAAAGGAATTGAGTCCCTCTCCTGCTTTGAATCTCTCCTGCCTATCTTATCTCCCTGACTTCAGCCAGGTTCTCTACCTTTAAGGGCTCATGAGATTAGATTGTGCCCTCCTGAATAATTCAGAATAATATCTCCATTTCAAGATCCATAACCTTAACCACATCTTCAAAGTCACCTTTGCTGTATAATGTAACATATTCACAGGTCCCAGGGACCAGGGTGTGGACATCTTTGCGTACTGACTATTTGGTTATAGCACCTCTAAACCAAATACCAGAAGAGACTTTACCTTTACCCAAAGCAGGATCACAGCCACCTGATTGGTGCTGCAAGGTTGAAGAATTTGCAGCAGGTAAAACCAAGAATAGGCGGGGCTGTGAGTGTGTTCTCTGCCTTACACCTTGGGCTGTGAAATGATTGATTGCTGGTGTTAAAAAGCAGTTTCTACCGAGTCAAGGGAGTTATAAGGAAGTCATTACAGCAGTTAAATGTACATTTTTAAAAGTTGCCCTGACCCACCCACTAGCATTTGCGTCATTTTCAGGTGACGACACACAGAAACCACCTGCTGATGGAGGTTGCCGTGAGGGTGGTGGTGCTTTAAGGGTGTGCTGCTGGCTTCACTCGGCTGACACGGCTTCTGTCTGCTCCTTCAGAGAGCTTGGTTCTGTCCCCGTGTGTGCATCAAGTGGTGACTGGTACTCTACGAGCAGACCTGTGGTCACCTTTGCCTAACTAAAACAGCCACCAAGGAAACTTGCATTGAAATGCTTCTCTTAATATAAAGTTCTGCCTTGTGACAGTGGGGGCTTCAGCATGAAAACCCACACATCAGAGGAGCTCACTGCAGAAGAAGGAAGGGCCTCTCCCTGCACTGGCAGCTTCCAAGTTTGTTGCACAGGTGTTAACCTCAGGCCATCCAGGTCAAATCAGATCTGGCCAAGCCCCAGGGACACGTGGCTGCTCAGACCAGGGCCAGCTCTGCTGTGGGGTGTGAGAGTCACCCGCTGTGGGTGTCATCAAGACAGTTAACAAGAGGGCTAATGACAGCAGCAAGGCAAAATCTCTGTCCACAAATCTCAGAGGTTAAAAGAATATTTTGTTCCTTACCTGCTCCCCAATCTCAGGTTGCGGGAGAACTGACTTGTCCTGATAGGATATTTGAATGATTTGTGATCAAAAGAAGGCTCATTAATTGACAACAACACACCACAAAACTTCAAAAGGAAAAGTATGTTCAGTGGACTGGCTGTTTTATGGCAATTATAAGTTTTTAAATTTTAAAACCAACATTTTAAAATGGAAACAACTTGATCAAAAACTGATCTCAGAATTTTAAGACCATTAAAACAAAATCTAATGTAGGAAAAAATTAAAAAGAAGAGTGGAGGATAAAGATGAGAAGATCTCCCAGAAATTAGAACAAAAATGCAAAGACGTTTTAAAAATAGGAGAAAAGGACAAGAAAATTAAATGTTTCATTCATAAAGTCTGACATCATACTAACAGGAATTCCAAGTGAGAATGAGAGGAACAGAGGAAGAAGTTTGTCAAAGAGGTCATTTATGCCCAAATCTCAGAACCAAAGGACACGTGGCGCCAGGGCCTCCCACACGCCGACACCCTCCCAACGGATGCTCCCTCACCGAGGCTTGTCGGCGTGTGTTTCAGAGGTTGTGATAAAAAGATTTTTAAAACTCTTCATGGGGGAAAAAACAGCTCACATACAAATAATGAAAATTTAGATGCTCCTGGACTTTTCAATAGCCCTGTTGGATGCTGGAGAATTCAGTAGCAAGTCTTCAAAATTCTGAATCCTGTCCTAGGCGCCTACTGTGGGCACCCGAGTATAGTCAGGTGGCATAAGGCAATTTCGGACCGGCAGCATCCCTGCAAATATGCATTTCCCAAGGACCTGTCTAAGAAGAAGTGAATTGAGAGAAATGATTTGAGATTCAGGTCCCACACAGGCGAGAGTCCCAGGGAGTCCTGGGTTGTGGTAGAAGGAGCCCAGGCGTGTGGGACAAGCCCGTCCAGAGAGGGCTGAGAGGACAGAGGCTGCAGAAGGGATTTTTTCCAAGGAAAAAGTGCTGGTACAATGCCTGATGTCTTGAGTTTTATAGTTTTGTTTGGAGAATTTCACTAAGAATAAGTAATGGGTACATAGAAAACTATGTACATAAAAAGAATGTACTTACTACTTCTGGAAAACCATTGTTTCATCAGAAAAAAATGGAATCATAGTACATTATACAGATTAGCCTTGAGCCATATTCACATTGTTGTTAATAATGTATACGTTACATATTGATTGGGCAGAAATGATGACATGCTATTTTAAAAGAACAGGAGTGAGAGAGTAGGCAGGGGGGCCAGGGAAGGGATACTTTGGCCTAAGAGAGCTAGAGTCTAACTTTGTGCAAGGGGAAATCAGTAGATGTTTAAATCTGTAAAAATTTTAAAAATCCATATAAGTGTATCATTTAAAAATACAGAAAAAAATTACAGGAGAAAAGTGAAAAGATTTTCCTCTGAGAGTTGGGGTTCAGAGTTGAGAAAAGGTAACAGGAGACGTTTTTATTGCAGGAATTCGTGGTACATTTGAATGTGTAACTAGGGCATGTATTGCTTTGATAAAAGTATAAATAAAAGTATAATTAAAAGAACATTAATTTTTTCTCCTCTGCACACAGCAGCCGTGTGTCAATACCAAGTGCAGATCAGACATGCACGATGCGCACCTGCTGGTGACAACACGAAGTAGACGTACGGATCTCCCGGGGACAGGCAAGCACAAGGCCAAATAGAAGCTGGCTCGCATTTTCCTTCCAGCTTCCCCGGGGACTTCCTAGAGTCTACTTTGTCTTCTCCCAGAATTGGGTTACTGAGAAAGAGTCGCTTAGATGTGTATTGAGAGCCTACGGTGACTATCAGAATAATCCTGAATAATTCAAGAACAAAATATGAGGTCTGACAAGTCCCCAGAGTTGCCACTGTGTGCCCATGTTTGCAGCATTGTGCAAACAACTCGGTAAGGTTTCATAAGCTTGTTCTATCAGTGCCTCACAGCTGTGCTCCCGTCCACGCGTGGCAGTGTCTTGTTGAGTGGCATTCATTATTGTTGTCGCATATTTTGTGTGCTATAGTTGGAATGTTGAACCTTGACTTAGAGAAGTGAACAAAAGTTAAATTTCTTAAACTTGGCAAGAGTGGAGGTGAAATCAGGGACATGTTAGTCAAGTTTATAGGGGTAATGTCATGAAGAAAATGGCAGCATACAAATGGATTAAACGTTTTTCTGAAGGGAGAAAATGCAACTCTGATGAAGAGAGGTCAGGGCAGCCAATAACAAGCAGAACCGATGAGAACATTGCAAAAATTCATTGAATAGTGAGTCAAAATGGTCAGCCGACTGTAAGAAGCAAAGCAGACCAAGCAAACATCAGTAGAGGGACAGAAAAATCTTATCTGAAAATCTTGGCATTACCAAAATGGTCCTGAAGTGGCTCATCAGTGAACAAAAGCAAAGCAGACCTGACATTTTCCAAGGCCTTTTGGAGAGGTGAGACGATGTTTTGGGCCATGTTATTATTACTCATGATGAAACATGGGTGTACCCACATGACCCTGAGACAAAGCATCAAAGTGCACAATGGAAGTAAGCCCGTTCTCTACAACCAAAACATTCCTGTCAGTCCAAATTAAGAGCCAAAATGGTGTTGCTAACCTTTTTTGTTAGCAGAGGGATTGTTCAGTATAAATTTGTACCAACTGGGCAGTTAATCAACAACTCATGGCTCTTGCATCAGTGACACTGCACCAGCTCACAGGACATTGTTTATGAGGAGTTTTTAGCCAGTAAACAAATAACTATATTAAAACACTCTCCCTACTGCCCTGATCTGGCCCCAGTGACTTTTTTCTTTTACCTGAAGATGAAAGATATATGGAAAGGAAGACATTTTGATGACATTTAGGACAAGCATTCAAAGAAAACCTGGTGCTTTGTCTTATGGGCTTTAGTATAGAACATTTTTTTTCTTTGTGAATTCCTGAAAAATCTATTACTGTATTAAAATATGCATTTCAAAAGACCCCTCCCCCCACCATGGGTAGAGGATCAGGATGAGTCCAGTTAGGAAGTGATAGGTGTCCAAGGAAGGGCTGAGTCCCCAGGGAACTAAGGTCCAGGTTGGGTGGGCCCCTCTAAGTAGCTAGACAAGAGTGGGAGCCAAAAGCACACTGAGCCAGACGTGTTGAATGAGGAAGAGTAGAAAATGAGCAGAAAGAAAGCAAGTCACCTGTAGTCCTGGCACTGTGGTAGGCCCAGCTCAGGAGTTTGAGACCAGCCTGAGCAAGAGAGAGACCTGTCGCTACTAAAAATAGAAAAACTAGTTGGGCAGGTACCTGTGGTCCCAGCTATTTGGTAGCCTGAGGCAGGAGGATCCTTTGAGCCCAGGAGTTTGAGGTTGCTGTGAGCTGTGATGATAATGATGCCACAGCACTCCACTCTATCCGGGTAACAGAGAAAAAAAAGAAAACAAGTCTTTTTACACAGTTGTGTGAGCCTTTCAAGTGCACGGAGAGGGATCAAGATGGAGCAAAAGTGACACAGGAGGCACGGCTGTGACTGTCTGGTGTTCACAGCTCAGGATGTCCTGGAAAGAGAGGGCAAGGTGGGCAGAAGGAGCTGGTAGATGCAGCACAGCTGTACCTGCTTGATGCTGGAACCGCCTCTGTGCCTCGGTGTCCCCGACTCATGGAGCAGGACCCTTCCAGGAAGGCCTCACAAGTGAGGTCTGAGGCAGCCAGGTGAACATAAGCCGTGAGCTTGGGGCTATATTTCCAAATGGGAGGAAGATTCTCCAAGGCAAGTAAGTAGGGCGTTGTTAACACGGATGAGATGGCCCCACGTAGAAGTCTGTTCCTTTCGCTGGCTGCTTGTGGAACGAAATAAAAAATAATAACCAAGTTACAGAGTCAAGTTATAAAGATCAAAAAAGCTCTTTGTCTCTGAAGTCCCCTTTCTTCTGTGTAAACTAATGTGATCACATGAGCGGCTCCACTCTTCCAGGATGGGCCCCACAGGACCAGGTGTGTCCCGTGGAGCCCCTGGGTACCCCTGCCAGCCGTGTGGTAAGAAGGAGTTTAAGTGGGCCGGGGACAGCGAGCACACTGGGGGGGTCCACGGCTGACGACCTGCTGGTTCCAGCGAGTGCTCCCGGGCCGTGGTTCCTGCAGCACGGCGGGGAGGAAAGAGCATCGGTCTGTTTTATGTTCCTGTCTCCTGATAGACCGTGTCCCGCATCCCTCCCAGCCCTGCTCCATCACCTTCCTTGTGGGGATCCAGCCACCTCCAGCTGTGAGTGTGTTGGTGACGGAGGCAGAGTCACCTGTGTCAGAGGCAGAGACAGGTCACCCGACAACCGCCTTGCGACTCCTGGAAGAGGAAAACATGGGGCGGAATAGAAATTGTGGAACCAAGCTTACATTTCAGAGATAGAAGCCGGCTAGCCAGAGGCCAGGGGGCTTTATGGTCACCTTCAGACTTGCGTTAGGTAGGGATGTGTGCGGTGTGTGTGTGGTGTACGTGTACATGGGATGCGGTGTATGTACACATGTGCTGTGTATGTGTGTGTATGTACGTGATGTGTACGTGGTGTGTGTGTGTGGTGTGTATTTGTGTAAGTGTGTGATGTGTGTGTGGTGTGTATGTGTGTGTGGGGTTGGATGGTGTCTTCACTGGCAGGGTGCCGTGTCGTGACTCATTTCAGAGATCAGCAATGAATTTGCATTCAGCCCCCTGGACTCTTGAGTGTCCTGAGAGTCCAGGTGAGTCATCCAGGATAACAACGCAGTAACTGCTTCCAAGTTTCTGGGCCTTTAAGGACGTAATTCCTAAGAGATGAGGTAGCTTGCTCAGTCCTGTCCCAGGGTGGGATGGAGGAAAAGAAAGAATTACACTTTCTCTTGCTCTTTTTCCCCCCCGAAGGGCAGGGTGGTACATAAAGGCCTCTTGATTCTGCTGGGGGATAAGGGCTCACTCCCTTTCTCCTGCGCTCTCCTGGAGATTTGCAACCTGCAGTCTCTCTTCTCTGTCCACAGAGCCCAGGAAACAGAGTTAGGAGCACCTCTGGCTTCAGAAGGAGTGGTTCAGAGTCCGATTCTGCTACTTTTCAAGCCAATTGCTGCTTAGCTCCTTGCCCATAAGTGGGCTCACTCCTAAGTCCTTACCTCCTGGCCTTGGTGTGATGATTTCATGCGCACGAGTCTGCTGTGGCAGGTGGGACCAGATTGCTGCAACTGCCCCTCCAGCTGCATCTGGACATTCAATGCCATCATGTAGAAGGACAATTGAGGCCTCTGGACACTGAACAGGTGCTGGGCATTGTGGGAATCAAGAAGCAAGCCAGCCAGTCTTGAGTCTCCATTGGTATCTGTTCCAGTGGAGAAGTTGCTGTATCTCTGGGCCACATTATGGTCCATCCCCACTTGGGCTTTACCCTTCAACCAAGCTGAGGACTCACAATCTCCCCAAGTTCACCTCCCTGGGGTTTCTTGTTCTGTCATGGATACCTCCACTTTCCTGGCCACCCAGGCTACACGTGTGGCCTCTGTAGCACCTTCTCCTCCTTCACACCCTCGGCACCCCCAGGAGACTGCAGGGACTCAGCCTTTGACAGGGTTTCCTCCTGCCTGTCCTGGCGCTCCTGTGACCACTGCCCTGCTGCAGATGGGATTCATCTCAGCCTGGGGAAGAACAGAGGTGCCTCACACATTAGGCCTGACTTTCCACATGGCCCTTACCTGGCCCAGCTCACCCTCTTCCCGCCCCTACAAAGGAACCCACATTCAGCACTGGGTTTTCTCTCATTCTGTGTCCTAGTCAGCCCAGACCTGGTGTCCCAGTTCTATTCAGGAGCTGTCCCTGCATTTCTGAGACCAACCTTGCACTCTGTGTAGAAATTGGCCCAATTCTTTCATATCCCAGGGCACGAGGCCCTGCCTTTATGATCTCCTCAAGTCTAGAATTCAGACTTGTCTTAAGGCCACTCAAAACTACCCCCTCCCCTCCCTCACCTTCCAGATCTGTCCAAGATACCATGTGCTGATTATTCTAATTCCCTCTGAGATCCCTCTTCTCACAGCCCAGGCCCATATGAATTCCCATTTGGTCCCGGAGTCCCCCATCAGCCATCTGTCCCCCTGACCAGGTGACACCCAATGGCTCACCTCTGCTGAGTCCTTCAGCAGTGCTGGCAGCAGTCGTGTCCCCCAGCCATTCTGCATCCATGCATGACACTCATCGGAGGCACCGCAGTGCCCTGCCCAGGGTTTGCAATCCCCTCGCTGTCAGCCACGGCAGCGCCCCTCCCATTTTTAAACACAGTTTTCTTTTAAGTGAGGCTGAGGCCCACCCTGCTGCTGCGTGGAAAAGGTCGCAGTGCGGACTCAGGTGCAGCTCGCCAGCCTCCCCTGCAGGCTCTGGCCTTCCCACTGCACCAGTCAGAGCTGTACTCTTCCAGGTCTGTCTAAATATTTTTTTTACCACATGTACCACAATTGTGTTTAAATAATTATAATTAATCATAGAAACTTTTTACTTCGTGGTCAGGTGTGGCGGCTCATGCCTGTAATCTCAGCACTCTGGGAAGCTGAGGCAGAAAAATTGCCTGAGCTCAGGAGTTTGATACCAGCCTGAGCAAGAGTGATACCCTGTCTCTACTAAAAATAGAAAAAATCGCTAGGAATCATGGTAGGTGCCTGTAGTCACAGCTACTAAGAAGGCTGAGGCAAGAGGATCACGTAAGCCCATAAGTTTGAGGTTTCTGTGAGTTATGATACCACGGCACCAGGGCGACAGAGTGAGACTCTGTCTAAAAAGAAAAAAAAAGAAAAGAAAGAAAAAGAAACTTTGACTTTTTCCCTTCTAAAGGGATCCTGCTTGTAATGGGTGATTTGATGTGTGTCTGCTGCATCATAAGGTCAGTTCTGCAAAGTCAAGTATTGGCTCTCCTCCCCAGCACTCGCCTACCTACTTGGAGCAAACTCTGGCTCTCTGAAAATACCCCACAACCTGTCCATAGGCCAAAGCTGCTCACTGCCTAAGGCGTGGTCAGTGGGGCCGGGGGTGGGAAGGAGCCCTATCCTGACCAGCTGAACAGAAGACCCTCAGAGGGGTCATCCGAGTTGGGGTATTTATGAGGCTTTGTGGTTGGGCTTTAGAAGTCATCCAATGCTGCAGAGGTGGGGTGTTAGGACTGGGTGGAGCTCAGGGTATCATTAGGATTGGTGGACACAGCAATGTGATGGTTTTTAGGCAATGGATTCAAGGAGCCTTGAGACATAGTCACTGATGCTATTTATTGAAAAGTCCAAAAGTTTGCCATTCATTTGAATGGAGTTTTCTGGAAAATTCATGGAACGACATTATTTGTAGCTTTTATTTTGAGAGAAAAGTCATATTAATATAGAGAGTAGGCTTTGAGCGTACAGTTGATTTGATTCCAGGTGTTCTCAAATCCTCCAGACTCCAGGGTGGCCAGTGCCTGCTGGTCAGGTCCCACCGATGCTCGCATGTGAGCATGAACCTCTGCTGCTCCAGCCTCCCATCTTGTCCTCTGTCCAGGGAGGGGCCCCTTCTCTTGGCTTCAGTGTGGACAGCACTTTGGTACTAACATCCTCCAAATAAAGCTAATGCAAGCTCAGTAAGCAAAGCTGGGCATGTGCAAACATGGTGAAGGCACAGTTCAGCTGCAAACCGATTGTGTGGGGCACGGGGATGCTCGAGGGCCTCCCGCCCAAGCACCATCTCCAAGCTTCCCCTCCCACCAACATATCACTGTTTGCCCTGAGCCCCCTCAGCATCAGGGCCTGCTCTCCCTCAGGCCTCTATCTCCCCCTCCCCACCATAAAACAAAACAAAAGCCCCTGAGAACTTTGTTATTCGATCAAACAAAGAACTCACTGTTGACTGGAAACCTTGTGGATGACATAAACAGTTAATTTATACATATATTTCATGCATTCATGACATACATAACTTTTTCTTAATTATTTTCAATATTTCTAGGCTATGCAGTTTGCCTGTGAGTTTTTTTCAAATTGTTGAAAATCTTTAAAAATAATTTAATATATATACGTGGAAAATATCTACATATAAGTGGACCCTCACAGTTCAAACCTGTGTTGTTCAAGGGTCAACTGCACTTAGGGGGCCTCCACTGTACATTTATGGAGCTAGTGCTGAAGTCAACAGTGTTCTCGGCAAGTCTCCTGCTCCTCTGATCAGCTTATTCACAGGTTGTTGGGAAGGTTAAATTAAAAACTGTATGCAAAAGCTCTCCGTAAGCTACTTAGTATTACGCAAATGAAAGATGGAGCCACCTCTTCCATCCTGATGCAGCATTTTCCTCTCCAACTTTCCAATTCTTTTAAAACACAGTGACATGAGTTTCCCCTTCTGCTGGGGGAAAGGTTGACTGTAAGGGTAACGGAGGGGCAGAAGACTCTCTTCACACCTGCTGGGCAGGTGTAAATCTCATAGAGTGTGGGTTGCTGTACAGAGAATCTGCACAGTCCAGGGAGAGTCATTTGATTTTTTTCCCTCTAAAGGAATCCGAAAGAGGTCTGATGAAAAAGGAGCTGAACCGCCCCAGCTATGTCTGCAGAAGTTAAGTAGTGCTGGCCACTTGGATGGGCTGCTCATCCCTCAGGGAGCACAGCGGCATGGTGAAGATTTGGGGAACATTCAGTAGAGTTGCATTGGTAGGGTCTATTGCTGTGGTCACTGTTTGGGGAGGTTGTCACCACCTGTGTCTCTCTGTTCTAGAGCAAGGGAGAGAAAAGACCTCTGTGTCCAGACTGTCCAGAGGCCCAGAAGGCTGCATGATTGAGGAAAGCGAGTTGGTTTCTTGGGGTGCACACTGGCCTCAGCCACGTGTTCTACCCGATCTGTGAGCCATGAAACAGCTCTCAACATCTTTCAAGAAGGCTTAGAGCACAGGTTGCACAATGTCCTCTGTAAGCCAAAAAACAAACAAACAAACAAAAGCCTCTCCAGGCGAGGCATGGTGGCTCCCACTCATAATCCCAGCCCTCTGGGAGGCGGAGGAGGGAGGATTACCCGAGGCCAAGGAGTTTGAGACCAGCCTGAAGCAAGAGTGAGACCTGGGATCTACAAAAAAATAGAAAAATTAGCCAGGTACAGTGGTTCAGCTGTAGTCCCAGCCACTCAGGTGGCTGAGGCGGGGGGATTACTTGAGCCCAGAAATTTGAGTGTGCTATGATGAGGCCATGGTACTCCAGCCTGGGTGACAGAGCAAGACCTTGTCTAAAAAAACAAAACAAAACAAAAACACACACATAACAAACAAAAGCCCACTGTATTATATCTGCTCAACTTCCTGAGAGGGGGAGCTGGCAGGAAAAGGATGAGGAATAATCCTGGGAGCAAAAGGCAGACAGACACACCCCAGACACTGTGCCGCATGCTGTGCCAGCTATTGACTGCATATCTTATCTGCTTTGCAGAAGTTCCTCCCAGTTATGAAGATGAGAAAATTCTGGAATTGAGGAATGGTTATCTAGGTCCAAGCAGTGGTGGTGCCATCTTTTGTTGGAAAAATTGTTGGAAAAGTCTCCTTGTTCTAAGGTGCCATTGGCAGACTTGATAGAGACTTGAGTGGGGGTAGGGGAACTTGCTTCAAAACAAAGGCGGGAAATGGGATCAAGGCCACAGAAAGCTGATTAGGCAAATCAGGTTGGTAGAACTAGAATTAGAAGACAGAGAAGAAGCATTCTTTGACTAGGCAGCATTAGATATGTCAGCAATGATTATCAATTAGTCTACACTGTGTTCTTAGGTGCCAAAAAAGGCCCAACAGCAGGACCACAGATGGCCATGGGTGTATCACAGGGGCATTTAGACTGGTGAGACGGGAACCCAAAGAGGAAAAGCCTCCTTCCTCTGGAGCTCTTAATCTGGCCCGACACAGACAAGTATTTGTTTATGGAATATACATGTGAAAACAGCTCTTTATAAAGCAGCACACACACAATTTAATATATGTGCACACAGGGAGCCTCTATCTGCCCAAGAGGGTGAAGATGACTCAAGTGCTTCGTATTCGCTTAAATCCACTTCCATGTCCTCTTGGCTCCCTCCCTCCTTCCATCCCCCTCTCCAGCAGCTGCTTTCTCACTTCTGTCCCTGTCTCTGGGCCTTATCTCCTCAGCTGTTAGTGAAGGGAGGTGAAAGCTGAGAGCCTTGTAGCTGTGATGTTCTGAGACCCAACCTCACATTCCTCATCTACACTTTGCCAGTCTCTGTGGCATCATCCCCGGGGCCCAACTCTGGATATACAGGAATCAGTCACTCTCTGATCTCTGGCCCTGCTCCCAGGATAAGCCCTGGAAACTTTCCTTCCTCAGAGTAGACACTAAGTCACTGGACTCTTGGGAGGCCTGGGGCCACTGGGGCCTTCTTTGCAGTGGAATTGCTTTCTTTCTTTCTGCTTTTAGTCATCATCTTTGCTGACATCCTATTAATATGTATAACAAATATTCACTGATGTGTCCCCAACATGACAGGTTCCAAGCTAAGTATTAGGACTTGGAAAGTTTCAAAGAAGCTACCGTTGTTTTTGAGAAGCCCACTGGCTGGTGGGGGCAGATGAATGGGGAGACAGGTATCCCTGAAGAGCATGGTAAGTAACCGGGGCAACGGCACCCATGGGAGCCCAGGAAATGGAGAAGGCCCTGGAAGTGCTGGGAGGAAGCGGTTGCGTTAGGCTGGAGTTCTGAAGGGTGCAGTGAGAACGTGCAGCAAGGGGTGTGTTTGTCCCACGTGTGAAATAGTGCACAACACTGAGGCCTGAAAGCTGCTGGACAGGGCTGGGTCTGAGGTGCAACTGGGGATAGGCCGCAGACTAGGCTGAGGAGAGGGAGAGGGTCGGTGTGTATGAAGGACTCTGGGTGCCCAAATTCAGAGTTCAGAGTTCATCCTAGAGGCAATGGGATGCCACCACCAATTTTAATGCACACTTGAATCTTGGCGCCAGTGTTGGAAGTGACTGATGCAGGGCCGGGCTGGAGGCTGCAGCCTTTGGAGGTCTTTGAAGTGCCCCCAGGCAGGAGACGGCAAGAGGCAATGAGGACGGGCAGGAGAGGCCAAGGGCAGCTACGAGGGCTCCCTTCAACAGAACCTGCTACCTGGGTGCTTTAAAGGAGGTGGGACCAAGAATGACTTTGAGGTTTCTAGTGTGGCAGCTGAGTGAGAGGACACAGGAAATGTCGAAGTGGATATTATCCAAGCTGGCATTCTGGAGTGCCCCATAAGGGAACTCTAGAGTCTTTATTTCTGCAAACATTTTCACACACTACCCCCTTCCCAGGATCCTCTCTCTGCTTGCTTGGTTTGATGTCTCGGCTATAGCCTTATGCCTCATTTCTGCATCTCTGCCAAGGCCTTTCGGAAGGAAATTCATTTGAAGTGCTTCATAGACATTGGCATTGGATGTCCTTGATTTCAAGACCTCCAGCTCCTGCTCAACCCCATCTTTCTCTTCTCCTCTCTGGACACTTTGGTTTCCAGAATCCTAGCCCGTAGGCCCTGCTTGTTCAGATTAACAGGCAGGGAAGAAGAGAAGAGAATTGTTTTTGACATTTAGGCTCTAAGTGTCCGTGGGACATCCGTGCAGAGATTTCCAGTGGGTGAGTGGGAAGGAGTTCAGAGGAGGGGGGAGCTATGTTTAGAAGCTAACCCCATAGAAGAAAGATGAAAATCACTCAGAAAGATGTAAGAAGGAAAGAAAACAAAAGTGAAGGAAGACTGAAGGCTGCTCCTACGAGGTGAACAGGGCATGAAAAGCCAGGAAAGGCCATCCCAAGGGTCACACTGGGCCAGGGGAAGAGGAGGAGCCAGAGGCAGCGGGAATGCCTGAGCGGAGGGTGAGCGTCAGCATGTGATTGCTGCACGCTGTGCGGCAGACGCTACACCACCCGCGGGGCTGCCGGAAGCGGATGAAGTTCAGTCCCTGAATGCAAGGACCTGCTGGCCTAGGAGAAGAGAGAGGCATTACTAGAAAAGTGGAATAAATTGTAGCATACACAAGGAGCTCAAAATCGAACTGTAGGACGGGTGAAGCAGACTGCTATGGCTTTGGAGAGGAGCTATGTGCTCGTGCTCCCCAGGTGGACAAGCAGGGAGTTCCAGACAGAGGAGGCAGAGCTCCCAGGTGCTGGGGTGGAAGGAAGCAAAGGGCAGAGAGAAATGGGAGCTTGAAGAATGTTCAAGTACTGAGGGGTAGTAGAATTTCAATGTTCAGTGTACTGAGGGGTTTACAATTTGAAGCAACAGGGTTTTGGTCCTTGTATGAGTTTCCTACCCAAATCACAAAAGGGGTGACTTAACAAAAAGAGAGAAATTGATTCTGTGCTGACTGTGCAGTCCGGGAGTCCGAGGTATCAGCAGGGCTGCACACTCCCTGACACTCTAGGAAGGAACATGTTTCCTGCCTCTTCCAGCTGCTGGAGGCTGCTGGCTTCCTCGGTTTGTGGCTGCATCATTCCAGTCTCCGTCTCTATGGCCTCATCCCCTACTCCTCTTCTGTCACTGTGATGTCCTCTACCTTCCTCTGGGAAGGATACTTGTGATGGTTTTTAGGACCCATCTGGATGGTCCGAGAGAATCTCCTCATCTCAAGATCTTCACTTAGTCACACCTGCCAAATCCCTTTTTCCTTACACGGTAAGAGTCACAGGTGTCAGGGATTAGGGCTGGGATAATACCTCCCTGGGGGTTTTAACCTGCCTACTCCATCCTGTAGAAAGGCTGTGTCGGCATTTAGAGGTACCTGCCCAGGAAGAGAGGGCAGAGTGAGTTGGAGACCTACACTGGGGTCAGGGACATTGTCACTGGGAGATCACTGAAGACGTAGAGGTAAGAGGTGACCAGGGCCTGAACTATGTGAACAGTGGAAGTGGGGAGGGGAGTAAGATCTCAATGGAAAAGTGGCAGTCAGGTTGGATGGTTTTTCATGTCTCTGTGAGGTGCTAGGGACAGAAACCCAACTGCACAGGTTGAAAGTGGTGGGAGATTTTACTTCCTTTGGGTCACCTGCTAGACACCGGGCAGGCTGTCAAGGTCAATGATGAGCCTGCCTGCATTCGGTAGTGTGGGGTGGGGTCCGAAAACTGTGCCAGGAAGGAAAAGGAGGTGGGGAAACAGGTTCTTGAACTCCTGAGTGTTCTTGAAGTTCACTCCAGGTTGAAATGTTTCACTCTCTCTGTCATTGAGACTGGAAACCATTGAGTAGGGAAGGAAAGGATACAAATTGAGTAAGAATTCTTTAAAATTTTAAGCCTTAAGAAATTTAGTTGTAAATGGGCCCTGACATAGGCGACCTGGATCCCAAACAAAGTTACTTTCAAGGTGGAAGTGGGGGAGTAGCCTTCTGCAAACGTCATCTTTTCTGTGTTCAGTGACCCAGATTCACCAAGGCCAGGGGCCAGACCCCTCCCACTCAAGACACACTAAAGGTCCAGCAATTCTGGACAGTAGAGAAGTTCAAATACTGGGCAAGGGGTCCAAGCAGTAACCTTGGGACCCGCTGAGGCACCTAACATCCCAGAGAACCGCATCTTCATTACTCCCAGGCACAGGATAGCTGAGTCTCTATAGGTTCATTTGCTTCTGTGTACCAGACAGGGGTCGCGTGAATGCCAGTCTGGTCCTCTCTGGCACTGGACTTCTGTCCCCTCGTTCCAGCTGATGCTGCCTCCCCTGCCCTGGCTCTCAGCTGGCCACGCCATGGGACAAGGCTGCTGTCCTCCCAAACAGGCTGGCTCCTCTGAGGGACTGTCTGCCTCAGGCTGTGTTTGGTGCAGGAGCCCTCACTCCGTGTCCAGTCACACCAAAGCCACATCTGGTGAAACTAGGTGGCTTCCCTGCCTGCCTGTGTGGCTGAGAGCTAAGCTCAGGGCATGCTGCCGGAGGACCATTTTCTGAACAGAAGCCAGGCTTCCTCCAACTCCCAGCCCCTCGTCTGGTGGTTAGGAGGTGCAAACCCCTCTTCCATCATCCCCTACACCCTCCTTCACCACCAAAGAAGCCCTCATGCAAACTAGTTTCCGTGAGACCTCCCTCCCAAGGGACAAGATCTCCCTTGTTGGAGCTGTTTCCAAGGCCAAAACTATCCATTATGCATTCTGAACATTTTTGTATGAGCTCTTCCAATTTGTCAGGCGACGTACCAACTTCTGGGTACATATTGGTTAACAAAACCGATCTGAAGCATGAAGCACGAGAAGTGCGCCTTGGCTGCTCAGGGCGTGTGTCCTTGCCCTGAGGAGCTTGTTTATACTCTGTGTACTGCTGGACCAGCCACGGCAGATGCCCTTTGCATGTGGGCTTCTATTTGTATAGGAGCACTTATCCAATTAAAACAAATGGGTCTAGAAAGAAATAATTCTTGTTTCTCTTTGCATCTCTCAGGAACTAAATTGCTTGATTTAGTGCTCTGCTTTCTGTAATTCCTTCTGTTCTTTTTTTAAGGTAGGGAAGGATGCCACCCTGGCAACACATCAAGAAGGGAGGTTTCCTACCATATCATTTTTGAGATGTAATTTATATTATAAAAACATAAAAATTATAGGGTAATTTTGAGGCCCTTTTGCCATAAGTACCAATCAATCATAAACCGGCATCTTGGGCACTTAGAGCTGGGCCTGGCTGCCGAGACCACGGATCCAACATGCTATTTGATAGGTGAGCTGGCTAGGGCCATGCACACACATACAGGCAGACCCACGCATGCCCAGGTAAGTCTGTGTGCACAGACATGCGTGCATGTGCACACCAGCATAGCTGAACTCACAGTGTGTGCAGATACACACACCTGCGAGTGTAAATAAAGCCGGCACCACCCTGTGGTGTTCCAGGGTGGAGTCAGAGGCCCATTTGTAAGACTACAACCTCTGTGAGCACATCTCCAAAGGGAACCCGGGAGTTAAAAGCACTATGTGTGAGTGTGTGGCTATAAAGTTGCGGTTCTCAACCTGTGGGTCGTGACCCACAGGAACTGTATTGAAGGGCCGTGACCTTAGGAAGGCTGAGAACCCCTGCTATGGAGGAATGTGTAAAAGAGACCAGGGAAGGCCTGGAAAGCTGATAGATGCCAGAGAAAGCTAACCCCAGGACAAAAAGGAGCAAGGTAGAAAGTCACAGGGGACTGACAGGGCAGAGGGGAGCTTGTGGAAGACACTGATGCACTTTGTAGTGCCTGGAAACGACTTCTGACTAGACTTTGACCTTGACAGCAAGAAAAGGAAGGTCAAATTAGAACAGAAAGCAGTTCTCCAGAAAGGTGAGCACATGCCAGTGGAGGTGAGCCTGTCTGGTCTGGGGCTCAGTACAGTCCTCTGATTGGAGGAGCCTAAAGTCATGAGTCAGCTGTTGCCAGGTAGGGCCAACCTTCATTCCAAGGAAGGCTGGGGAGAAAGACAACTTCCAGATTTGACATTGGTCAGGGAACTCACTCAACTTTCCCACCTGAGGTGTCTAAAGAATGACCAACAGTTTTCTTTAAAAGAGAAATCTGGGCCCAGGGCAGTGCCTCATGCCTGTAATCCTAACACCCTGGGAGGCTGAGCCAGGTGGATTGCTTGAGCTAAGGAGTTTGAGACCAGCCTGAGCAAGAGTGTGACCTTATCTCTACTAAAAATAGAAAAACTAGCCAGGTGTTGTGGTTGGTGCCTGTAGTCCAGCGACTAGGGAGGCTGAGCCAGGAGTTTCTCTTAAGCCCAGGAGTGTGAGGTTGCTGTGAGCTAGGGCAACAGGGAGAGACTCTGTATCAAAAAATATAAATAAATAAATAAATAAATATACAAATAAACACAAGAGACATCAATGAGGGACTTCTATCCTATCCTGTTTCACTGATTTCTGAGGTTTTACTTTGTGTGTGGTGTTGGAACTGGGACATTGCCAGCCCCAACACTTGAAACTGTCAGGACGCAGACTGCTATATATTTTCACTCCTGATATGTCTGGTTCAGGTGTCAGGTGCTGAAGCACCTTAGAAGTCACAGTCAGTATTAGTAGGAGCGAGCATCTCAGCAGCGGTCTGTCAGTCTTGGTCGGAGCAGCCTGGACTGGCTTCTCCTGAGGCTATTTATAGAAGTGATGCACCACAGGTGTGGAGACTGCTGTGCAGTAATGTCGGAGTTCTCGTCTCCCGCTCTTACTTACTCTTGTGCTCTTTGAGAGACCAATGATGGCAACTCCCTTCCCCATTCCCTTATGGCCAAAGAGTTTCTTTTCAGGTGTCTCCTACAGTGTGGCTTATTTTTAAACAGTAACATTTGGTCATAACAAAGACAAAGACACCAATGCTTATATCAGTGTTGATTGTGTGGCCAACGCCTAATATATATGAGGCACCCAGTTCCTGCCCTTGGTCTTTCTGGCCTCTCCCCTCTTCTCAGGTACTACAGTCTCCAAAGTATACACTGAGTATACTGCTTAAAAGACAAGCTCCAGTGTAAGGGCTGGTGACTTTTTTCTGTAAAGGGCCAGATAGTAAATACTTTAGGCTTTGCAGGCCATATGGTTTCTGTCTCAACTTCCCAATTCTGCTTTTGTAGCTCAGAGGCAGCTGCAGACAAACACATAAATGAATGAACATGGTTGTGTTCCAATAAAACTTCACTTAAAGACAATGAAGCTTGTATTTCACATTTCCTGAAGTACTATTCTTTTTTTGACCTTTTTTTTTTTTTCAAACATTGAAAGTGTAAAATACATTCTTAGCTGATGGGCCATACAAAGACAAAAGGCAGGGAGGCCAGATCTGGCCCTTGCTCTGTTTTATCATAGCATGAAAAAATCCCAAGGTGATGAGCTTTACAGGGATCAGGCAGGTTTGAATTCTCTTTGTAAGTTCTTTCTTATTCTTTGTTTCTCTCCCTCTCCCTCTTTCTTCCATTCCTTATCTCCTTAACATCTCAAATTTATGTTCATTTTTCCCGGAATCCTTTCTCTCAGTCCATCTTCTTGGCACTCGACCTTGGTCAGTTTCCATAAGACGCTGCCCTGGCTGACAGTTTCATCATCGTCTTACTCTTGTACTCATCTCTGTTATTCTCTCCTTTTAGGACATCATTGTTCTATTTGCTGTTGATAAACTCGGCTCATTATGAAATTCTCTGTGCAAAGCTCCCATTTTCTTGAGAGCATCTCCCTATAGTCTACATCCTTTTGAGTTTGGAGGATTAAATTGGGGAGCTCAAGGAGATGGAAGGTATGGGGAATATTAGCTCTTGAACTGAATGAGTATGGTAGTCCTTCCTTTATCTGTGGTTTCAGGTTAAAAATAAGCGATCACAGCACAATAAGAGATTTTGAGAGAGAGAGATCATGTTTGCATAACTTTTGTTACAGCATATTATTATAATTGTTCTATTTTATTATTGCTCTTAATCTCTTATAATGCCTAATTTGCTAATTAAATTTTATCATAGGTATGTATGTATAGGAAAAAACAGTACGTGTGTGTATACATACATACATATAGTTTTCAGATCCACTGGGGGTCTTGGAATATATCCACTGTAGATAGGAAACTAAAGTATCTCGAATGATCTTTCAATTTATAGGTAACATCGCAGGATAGGGTGGTACTTTTTCAGCCACTGGGGTGCTCGCGATACCAAAATAATGCCCAAGAGTCTTAAGATAAGTAGAAAATTTTAAGATTTTATCACATATTCCTGCCTAATACCTTGTCCTCTCCTGTGAGGTGTGGTTCCGCAAATGATACCACCATCCACCCAGCTGTTTAAGCCAGAACCCTGGCTGGGAGTTACATAATTCTCCTTGTTCATAGTAGTTGTGTTCTGTGAGGTCACTGTGAACTTTGCATTAGTGAATACTGAGACACTATTTAGGGGAATTACAGGATTAAGTTCCTGTGAGCTGCTAGTCAATAATCCATATGATCAGGCAGATTTGAATTCTCTTTGTAAGTTCTTTCTTATTCTTTGTTTTTCTTGTCAATGATCCATATGTACCCTTGTATCTTTCTGTTTAAAGATACCCTATTCAATATATATTGTTGATTCATTAACATTGAACTCACTGCACTGTAACCCGTGCTGAAGGGAGTGTAACTAATATGAGCATTTGCTCCCTAAAACACATCACAGTCTGTTGTACTTTAGAGCAACAGACTTGGCTCGGTGCCTGTGGCTCAACGGGCTAAGGTGCCAGCCACGTACACCTGAGCTGGCGGGTTCGAATCCAGCCCGGCCCGCCAAACAATGACGGCTGCAACCAAAAAAAAAAAAAAAAATGGCCAGGCATTGTGGCGGGCGCGTGTAGTCCCAGCTACTTGGGAGGCAGAGGCAGGAGACTCGCTTGAGCCCAGGAATTGGAAGTTGCTGTGAGCTGTGATGCCATGGCACTCTATCCAGAGTGACAGCATGAGGCTCTGCCTCAAAAAAAAAAAAAAAAAATAGAACAACAGACTTTAGCTCTATTCTTGGAGACCACTCTATACAGCAAAATCACCAGCAGCAAGCACAAAAAAGCAAAAAAAAAAAAAAAAAAAAGCATGATTAAATAGACCTTGAACAGGGTACTTGATACAGCATGAGTGTGTAAGTCAGTCAGATGTCACCTTGTGAGCATCAGGGGAATAAAGTTCTTCACACCACTGTGTATTTCATGGCCATGAAAGCACCATGGGTACTGGATTTAGGGTTACAAACAAATTGTAGTGAGCAGATGAGTTTTCAAATACAGAATCCACAAACAATTAAGATTGCTTTACATGCTTTCTTTTTGAACATGGGCTCTCCATCTGTCATCCAGGCTAGAGTGCAGTGGTGTGATCATAGCTCACTGTAGCCTTGAACTGCTGGGCTCAAGGGTTCTGTGAAGACTCCTGCCTCAGCCTCCTAAGCAGTGGGGACTATGCCTGGCTACATCCTTTATATTTTTGAAATCTTTTCACCTCTTTTTATCCACGCCTTCCCTGCCTCAGCCCAGCCCAGCCCAGCCCAGCAAACCATCTCTTTGGGATTGGCAGGCTGCAGTCACTCTGGAGCCAGTCAGCTGCCGTCAACTCTTGTACCTTGTTAGCCTGTTTTTCACTGGCAAAAAAGGGGAGGTGGGAGAAGAGGGCTGAGGAAATGAATGTGCATTTTTTTCCTTTTAAAGCTACTTTAAACAGGTATCTTTAACAGGTATCTTTACCTGTTGGGGAGAGGGAGAATTTAGATTAAAGAAGATTTTTAAAATGTAGCCTCCTTTTCTCATAATGTGTGTGTTTTCTTTGTGACCAACCCATTGGTCAAAAGGGAAAAAATGATGAGAAGGGGCCCAGTGTTATCTGGGTTACATGTACAACATTATTCCATTTAACTATCTCCACAATCCTATATGTAGGTACTATTTTTATCGGTTCTCTTAGCTCAGGCTGCTGAAATCCACCACAAACTGGGTGGCTTAAATAACATTTATTGCTCACATTCTGAACTGTGTCCAATCTAGAGAAAAGCAACTTAGGGTGCCCAGCTGGACGGGATAGAGTAAGCCCATGGCCCTCAGATGGTAAGGAATCATGGCTTCATTGTCTCCTACACAATAAAGGAAAACTTCAGATTTGATCAAGCAAAGGACATCAGTTTCCTTATACCCAACTTGGGAATCGTTCTCAAAGTATGGCATTGTTTTTTAAATTTCAGATTAATCTGAGGGCACAAATGATTAGGTCACATTGTTCGCATGTGTTAGGTAGAGTCGCTATTGTAGTTGCGTCCCTCACTCAGGAGGTGTGCCAGGTACCCTCACGTTGTGTCCATTAGGTTTTCACACCAATCCCCCTTCCTTCTCCCCTCTCTCCATTCTCCTCAACTTAAATGAATTAAGGTTTTCTCTTGAGTGTGTGTGTATTTGTTTCTCTACTAGCTTTATGTTAGGATTGAATACACTGGACACTTGCTTTTCCATTCTTGTGGTACGTTACTAAGGAGAATGTTCTCAACTCCATACAAGTTACTATAAAACATGTAAAACCTCCAGCTTTTTAATGGTGGAATAGAATTCCATGGTGTACATACACCACAGTTTATTAACCCATTCATGGGTTGGTGGGCACTTGGGTTGTTTCCACATCTTGGCAATTGTAAATTGAGGTGTGATAAACAATTCAGTGCAAATTTCCTTATATTAAAAGAATTTTTTTTCTCTTGGGTAGATGCCTGATAATGGGATTGCAGGATCAAACGGAAGGTCTATTTTTAGCTCACTGAGGAGTCTCCATACTTCTTTCCAACGAGGCTGTGTTAGTTTGCAATCCCACCAGTTGTGTAAAAGTGTTCCCCTTTCTCCACATCCATGCTAGCATCTGCAGCTTTGAGACTTTATGATGGCAGCTATTCTCACTGGGGTTAGGTGATATCTCAGGGTGGTTTTGATTTGCATTTCTTTAATGATTAGGGACGATAAACATTTTTTCATGTGTTTGTTGGCCATTTATCTGTTTTCTTCAGAGATGTTTCTGTTCATGACTCTTGCCCAGTGATAGATGGAATTGTTTGTTCTTTTTTTTGTCGTCAAAATGTAGCATTTTGTTTACTTGTGGGAATAAGTATTATATCTGCTGATAGAATCTGAACCTTAATTAATGAGGGGGAAAATAGCTATCGCATACTCTCACATCAACCTACCAGCTTCTGGGCCTCAGGCTGAGGTTGGAGCAGCAGCCTTTAAGGGACAATAGTGAGCCACTTGACCAGTTTTTCTCCCAGATATGGTTTTGTGCTTCTGGCTTTGAAGTGTAATAAACACCTCCCATCAGACATGGAACTAGCAAACCAACGGTCAGGCCTTGCCTACTCAAAGGAATTCAAGTTGATTGAGAAACACAGTTCTGTTTCTTGCCAAGAGAATCCCATCAAGAACCTGCTTTAAAGCCTTTTTCCTCTATCAGGGCTGGAGACTTTGGTGCTTGGGTTTGTCATCATGGTGGTGGCCATGGCAGCCCCACTTTGTCCCTGATCCTTGGGTAAACACAGCAAAGAACACTTTGAACTGTTTTCTTGCATATCTGTTAGTGACGAGATCCTCTGGGATCCCCTAATTTTGGAGTTGAGCCACTAACTGATAAGGATGGAGGCCTTCCCTCCCTGCTCCTGCCAAACATGAGTTTCTGTTGCCAAGTTAGAGTAAACACAAGGCGATTAAAACTACATCTTGATTTAGACTGTCTTGGGAGGAATTAAAGAGATGAAGTGATTACTTTCTTGAGTGGAGAAGCAATACATACTTTTATCCTGAACCTTCTCCATCCTCCAGTTATGCTTTCCTTTTCTCCACACAGCTGAGTTAATGCCCTAGCAGATGCTGAGCACCACACCCGAGCACTGCATGCCAGCAGTGAGGTTCTGACTGTGGCAGGACCCTCCAGCACAGAGGTGTCCCACCTTCCCCATGGTGGCTTGGCTGGAGCTGGCATGCCAAGATGGTGACTTAACACACCATGCCTTGATCATCCATGTCCTGGCCCATAGCTTGTCCATGGATGCAGACACCTTCAGAATTTGGATCCTTTCCCAAAGCAGAACAATGTGTCTTGACACAGGAATACTGTGAAGTCCTTCATGATTGGAAAGAAGGCAGCTTTCTCATGCCATTTCCTTGGTCCCATTCAATGCCTGTACCCGCAAAATGCCTGCTACTGTTTATAAGACTAATAAGACATCTGCCTTGGGGCCTCCTCCAATATTTAGTGTGTATATATATATGTATTTGGATTTTTAAAAATTAACATATCATAGTAAGTACATATGTTGGGAGTACATGTGATATTTTCCACCTGTACATAACGTATGATAATCAAATCAGGATAATTGGGATATCTATCACCTTAGACATGTATCTTTTCTTTGTGCTGGGAAAATTATAATCCTTCTCTGCTAGCTATTTTATTTTGAAATATACAATAAATTATTCTTAAGTGTCTTGATTTCAGTTTCCCTTCTGCACTGCTGAACCCCACTAGGAACTTGTTCCTTCTCTCCAATTGTGATTTTGTAGCCCTTAACCAACTTGTCTTTGTGTCCCCCTCCCTCTCTCCTTTGTCAGCATCTAGGAACCACCATTCTACTGTCTAGCTCCATGGAATCAATATCTTTTTTAAAATTAAATCATAACTTTGTACATTGATGCATTTATGGGGTTCAGGGTACTGCTTTGATATACAATGTGAAATGCTGACATTGTACTAAGTAACACATCCATCACAATTATACTAATTTCTTAATAGTTTTGAAATGTACCATTGCATCATGCACATTAGGTGAGGTCCCCCTAAATGTCCTCTCTACTCCCATATTCCTCCTCTCCTCCCCTCTCTTTCCTCTTACCTTCCACTTTCTGGAATATAGTTATGTTTTGCCATTCATATGAATGTGTAAGTGATTATATATTGATTTCATAGTAGTATTAAGTACATTGGATACATTTCCCCACATTCTTGAGATACTTTACTAAGAAGAATATGTTCCAGCTCCATCCAGGTAAACATAAAAGATGTGAAATCTCCTCTTTTTATGGCTGCATAGTATTCCATGGTGTACATATACCACAATTTGTTAATCCATTCATGGGTTGATGGGCATTAGGGCTGTTTCCATGTCTTGACTATTATGAATTGGGCTGCAATAAACATTCTGGTACAAATGTCTTTGTTGTAAAACAATTTTTGATCATCTGGGTATATACCTACTAGAGGAATTGCAGGCTCAAACTGTAGTTGTACTTTTAGTTCCTTGAGTGTTTTCCAAACTTCTTTCCAAAAAGGTTGTATTAGCTTGCATTCCCCCCAGCAGTGTAGAAGCATTACCTTCTCTCCACATCCATGCTAACATCTGTAGTTTTGGGATTTTGTGATGTGGGCTAATCTTACTGGAGTCAGATGATATCTCAAAGAGGTTTTAATTTGCCTTTCTCTGACAATTAAGGATGATGAGCATTTTTTCATGTGTTTGTAGGCCATGAGCCTGTCTTCATCAGAGAAGTTTCTGTTCAAGTCTCTTGCCCACATAGAAATGGGGTTATTTGTTCTTTTCATATTGATTAGTTTGAGTTCTCTGTGGATTTTAGTTATCGGACCTTTGTCAGAAGCATAACCTGCAAAAATCTCCCATTCTGCAGGATGTCTGTTTGCTTTACTTACTGTGCCCTTGGCTGTGCTGAAGTTTTTAGTTTGATCAGATCCTAGTAATGTATTTTTGGTGTTGCTTTAATTGCCTCAGGGGTCCTCCTCATAAAATATTCTCCCAGGCTGATTTCTTCAAGAGTTTTCCCTGCACTCTCTTCTAGTATTTTTATAGTTTCATGTCTTAAGTTTATATATTTTATCCAGTGAGAATCAATTTTTGTTAATGGTGAAAGGTGCGGGTCCAGTTTTAGTCTTCTACAGATTGCCAGCCAGTTCACCTAGCACCATTTGTTAAAAATGGAGTCTTTCCCCCACTAAATATTTTTGATATGCTTTTGTCGAAGATCAAATAATAATAAGTAGCTGGGTTCATCTCTTGGTTCTCTATTCTGTTCCATAAATCTACCACTCTGTCTTTGTGCCAGTACCATGCTATTTTGATCACTATAGATTTATAGAATGGCCTGAAGTCTGGTAACATGATACCTCCTGATTTGTTCTTATTTCTGAATAATGTATTTACTATTCAAGGTTTTTTCTGATTCCATATAAAATGAAATACTATTTTTTCAAGTTCTTTAAAGTATGACACTGGTGCTTTAATAGGGATTGCATTAAATCTGTAAATTGCTTTGGGTAGTACGGACATTTAAAAAATGTTGCTTCTCCGTCTTCTACGGAGGCAGGCAATGAAGACAGCCAACCACAGACCACCTACACTTGTGAGCCAAAAGAAAGTTTGAAGTTATTATTTAGGAAACAGCTAGAAAAATCCTAATATGGTTTTCTTTTAGCATCACTGAATAAGTG
>CAUYRH010134887.1:0-30603 GCA_963574655.1 Perodicticus potto | reverse complement strand
ATGGGGCAAGGGAGGGGAGGGAAGGAGGGAAGGAGGGAGGGTGGTTGGTGGGGCCACACCTACGGTGCATCTTAGAAGGGCACAGGTGAAACTTACCAAATGCAGAATACAAATGTCTTCATATAGTGATTAAAAGGCCATGAAGGCTATGTTAAACAGTTTGATGAAAATATTTCAGATTGTATATGAAGTCAGCACATTATGCCCCATGACTGCAGTAATGTACACAATTATTATTTAATAAAAATAAATTAAAGGAAAAAAGGCGAGATGAAATGACATTGAAATTTCAGTTTTTAGTGCTTTGTTCAATCTAAATGCTTTGCTTAGCATCATGGTTATGAGCACTCTAGTGTGGTGGTAAAAGAGGTGAAGGCTTGCTCATCCAACTGCCCGGGTTCAAATCCTAGCACCATCACTTAGTCACAATTTAATATCTGGCAGATTGGTAATGCCTTAGTTTTTACATTATAGAGTGGGGAAATAATATTGCCTACCTCACAGGGCTGTGGTAGGAATTAAGTGTGTTAATAACAGCTAACAGCACTGCATTCAGTGGCTAGCACATTTAGTGCCCTTGAAGTGTTATTGATCATTGCTATTTTTCAGGGGCTCTGTCCATACTCTCCAGGGGGACTGAACAACTTATTTAAAACTCTCCCAGCAGAAGAACATGGAGAATAGTTTAAAACATGGGTTCTTTGAGTAAAAAGGTAAACAACAAAGTACAGTAGTAGAAAACTTCCCAAAGATTATTCAAACAGAATTATCATTCCATGATCCTAGGTAATTAGGAAAAGGGTGGACGGCTGTCCCAAAAGGGATCTAACACATACTGTTTTCCCCAGGACTTGTTGTTAGAAGAAAGACTGGAGTGAATCTTACCCGGGCCTGAAATAGTTGCATTTGGCTAAACCAATCGGTTCAACTCCCTGAACCACAACCATAAAATGAAGAGATTAAAGTAGATTGTTCTCAGCAATCACCTCCAGCTCCCGCATTCTGTAATCCCACATCGAGTGCTCTGTTGTGCAGTGATACAATATGGAAATTGCCGGTGCGGGTAAGTGAAACCTCAACATGAACTGTGCAGATAGCTGGCGATTGCACAATGGGAAATGTCAAGAAAATAACCTTATGGAGTGGAAAGTATTGGATTGTCTGATGATGACTTACTCTCCAATATGAAGATAGAACCATGCTTGGCCGCTCAAGGGTGAAAATGTGGTAATGTGTTAAAATGCTAATGAAATTGGAATCCTATAATAGATGTTTAGAACAGTTTAAGTTACCAAGACATAGGAAGCTAAAGAGCATAGCTCATAAATCCTGTTGATAAGGCCAAACTCCTCAGAACATTCAAAGCCTTTTATAGTCTGATTCCAACTTGCGTTTTCAAGCTCATCTCCCCTCACACACACTCATGGACCCTGTGTTCAAACCATAATGAGCCATTTGACATTCTCCACACACAGCAGGCTTTTTGTGCCATATGCACAGAAATCCTATTGCTCCCACCTCCATATTTCACTTCGCTCCATCCCACTGTCGTCATCTATTGCAAGTCATCATCACTCACCTCATAGGCTGACTTGTTTGGTCAATCTGCCCGTCATGTGGGTTCACTCTGATTCATTGTTCTTAGAGCCACCAAGTATGTTTCCTAATCATGTATCCAATGGTATCTGCCTTGCTTAAAATTCATTAATGATTTTTCACTGCCTTTAAAACAAAAATCCAACTTCTTCAATATGGCTTGTGAGACCTTCTGTGATCCAGCATGTAGCTGCTCCCAGCTACGCACTGGTCACTTCCCTGCCGGTCATGCTCCATCCTTGTTGTTAGAATTTCACTCTTCCAGGCAAGATGAATTCTCTTTTACCTTGCTCCTTCATATGCTGTTCCCTCTGCCTGCAGCCTAGCAACCTCACCTCTCCTTGACTGACTTACTTCTCCAGAAGGAGCCCACACACACACACTGACCACCAAGACCAGCTCAAGTGCCCAGGCTTTGTGCCATCAGGTTCTTTTCCTATTGTAATCCTCCCACTTTATTGCCCCTATCTGTTGGAAAATGCTATTTTTCTGTACCTAAATGCCCTTTAGCCCCCTTTTCTGGCCAAATTTCTACTGTTGTCAAAGCTCAGTTCAAATGTTACCACGTTGGGGAAACTCCTTCTGATTCCATCAGATCACTCCTTACACCCTCTTCAGTGCTGTTCTATAGATTCCTGTTGTCACAGGAAATTCTATTACCAAAAATTGGAACATTGCTCCAGAACACATTTCACAATGTACCACAGGTACATTGCATTTTGTAGTGATGCAAGGAATGATGGAGATACTTAGGTTATAAAACAGTTTGCTACTAAAATAAGTGCCAAAACCTAGCTCTAGGGTAGGGCAGAATGGAATGAGGTTTTTTACACACACACACACACACATACAGAGACATCCTTCTAATATTCCAGATGCTCATCGAGATAGCCATTCACTTCTCCTAAATACATGTGACCATTTCCACTATAATTCTTTCCAAGCAGCAATAATTCTACACATTCCATGTTTAAAGCTTTCAGTAAGATGTGGCCCACAGCATAAATGCTACCTTCCTTTCTTTCATAACAGAATGATCTTCTTGTTATAATATTAATCAATAACTAATTTCATAGTTGGACAACTATTTTTAATGACCTAGTATTTTGGAGGCATTGTTGTAGAGGTCTTCAGATCATTCCTTGAAGGACCTGTCACCAAAAGGGCAAATTAATTTACTTGTCATGAAGCAGAAGCCAAAAGCCTCATTATGCTACTTAAGGAAAGATGCATTTGAGTATTTGTTGATGGAGAGCTTGAAAGTCTCATGGTTGGACCAGAAAAGGGACTCAAATGGAGTCATCCAGTCAAAGACATAGGGACCCTCCAAAGGGCCCCAGGTCATGTTAATTGTGAAACTGTAGAGCCCTTGGGTGTCTGCCTATATTTGGTTATCTCTCAAAGAAGCAGCCCACCTGACTCAGCTATAGAGGATTTCCCAGGCCTTTTCTTCCCATGACTTTGCTGTCGGAAAGCCTTCAAGTGGCCTTTCTGAGTCTCTGAAGAACTGCACTCCATACCATTTTATTTTTAAATAGTTTGCAAAGAATGTATGGAATGAATTAGATGGTGGACAATCCTTATGTGACTCTCGTAAATGCTGACATCTTTTATGCAACTGATATTTAAATACGGATTAAGCAAAAATTTAAATTACCCATGTTCCAGGTGTCATCCTTTAACATGCACCAACATTCTCAACATAACTAAAATATTCAAAAAAATTCTTATTTTATTAATAAGAGAACCAAACCTCAAAAAAAGTTAAAGTGAACTAGGATTTTAAACAGAAATCTTCTCAAGTCATTGCTTGCTCTGTCTACTGCACTACAGCAAATGGCAATAAACGGCAATTTTTTCTCAATATTCTACCTCTCTGTGTTCTAATTGACTGACTGTGTTATAATCTATCATTTCTGCATTGTTATAATTGACTGACTGTGTTATAATCTATCATTTCTGCATTTCTTAGGTTCCTCTTGGTTTTCAAATGTGTACGTTGGTTAGACTTAAAGAAGACTTTCCAACATACAGTTCTTACCTTGTCATTCTTCCAAAAAACGAGCCATTCTTAATAGCTTCTACTATTAAATGAAAGAGTTATACCACAAATTTTTGAGCACATTTTACACTTCCCAAAGTTCATGCATTAGCTCATGCTGTTCCCTCCACCTAGAATGCCCTTTTCACCAGCAATCACTTATTGGAATATTTTCCTACTCTAAGTCCATTCAAATTCCTCCACCTTTCTCAATCTCGTGCCCTGCCCTCTGAATATGAGATTCCTTTTCCTCTTTGTAAAACCTTCCTAGTTCATCTTCTGGATTTGTTCTTTGAGTCTTATCTTTTTGGACCTCGA
Source organism: Perodicticus potto (assembly GCA_963574655.1). Taxonomy (NCBI): domain Eukaryota; kingdom Metazoa; phylum Chordata; class Mammalia; order Primates; family Lorisidae; genus Perodicticus; species Perodicticus potto. Next base: position 26,648 of record CAUYRH010134887.1, on the reverse strand, counting down.
ATTACGTGTGTGCCTGGCTACTTTTCCCACTAAACTTTAACCTCTTTAAGTATAAATTCAGCCTGTAATTCTCCCTTTTGTGCACTGTCAGATCCCTACATTCACTCGCCCTTTGCTCCATTATTAATGACTCACAAGTGATTTCTGCTCATTTGAAGCTCTAGGGAAGTGTGGCGTTCCCCTGCCCTGTGGCCAACCCTACAAAGCAAACAGATTAGCTAGACTGCGTAAGGGCCAGGTTTTCTTTGCAAGGCCCCTCAATAGTCCTGTATTTAGCTCTGCATGGGAGGGGATGCATTGCCAACTTGAAAATGAGACATCTGGATCAGTCAATGTTAGCCGAGGGCTATGATGTTGAAAATATTATTTGTGAAAAAACACTACCTTATAACAGCACTAAAAGCTCCTAAATTCTGACAGGAATACCAATGCTCTATATCTCAGAGAAAACAGGATTTATTTTTTCCCTTCTGCAGATTTCGTTGTTTTCCCCAAATCAGACAGGGCTTAGTAGCTGTTAGAACTCTCAGAAAGCAGCCCATTCCGGTCTATTTATTAGCTCATAAATGCCTGACAGATGGCTTTCTTCTGTCTTCCTTCCCTTTTCCTTCCTTCCTTATTTCCTTCCATCCTCTTTTCCTTTATTCCTTCTATATATGTTATTCTCTGTTAAATATTTATGTGATATTTGGGTGCTATTAAGGTAGAGTTAAACTGGTAGTATAACCAGGAGACTTGAAAAATCTTCAAATACTGCTCCAAATTCATGACCACAAAATGTCTGACATAATGTAAAGCAAAGTTTTGTTATCATTAGCTCTGGCATTAGCTCAAAACCCCAGTGTTGAAACTCCTCATAAGCTGAGCCCAATCATCTCTTTTTTTCTAGTCCTGTCTGTCCTAAATAATGTTAGATCAAAGCAGGTTATGGAGTCTGCTCTATTTTATTACTTGTAAGAGGCAAGGCAATTCTTAAACCTTATCACTGAGAGGTCAGGAAAAGCTAGTCCAGCCAACCCCTATCATGACTAGGAATAGGAAATAAACAATGAGTTACCCCATAATGACTCCTTTTAAAAATCACAGAAAAAAAAAAAGCCTGCTCAAAACAAAACAAAATCCCAGCTCCTCAATCAGTGAATTTATGTATGACTGATCGAGTTCAGGGGTCCTCCTCTTCAGGGATGGAGAGAAATGCTTTTATCTTAATTCATTAGGGACAGCCCTTAAGTTCTTCCCAGAGATCGATAGGCCTGCTCCATGCCAGGCGCCATGCTAGGATCTGGAGACACAAAGATAAATAAGACCCACGGTCTTATCCTGGCAGAATTCTCATTCTAGTGGGGAAGCCAGATGAGTAAATAATCCCAAATCTATGAAATTAAACACAGTAGTGGTTGAGCTGATATTGAGCTGGTGAGGGGGGGTATGTTACACAGGTTAATAAAAAAATACAGAAAGGCTTTGGTAAATGCATGCTTTCTGGAGCCCCAGAGTGGCCTCTAGACTTATTATCACTGTCCCTGCCATTTCTCAGGCCCCACCTCAGAATTCAGGGCCCAGGTCCCATTCCACATCAACAGTTGGTAGCCATTCTGATGGGTCAGAGCTTGGGATGGCCCAAAGTGGAGCTATATGCACAGTGCTACAGTGAGATAGAAGAGGAAAAATTCCCTCCAGCTGGAGGGGTGTGAGTCTTACAAAGTATATATAGCCTCACAGAGGAGGGGACACTGGAGCCAAGTCCTGAAGACTGAGGGGGAGTTCACCAGATGGACTTGACAGGCAAAGCATAGACCATGTGTTAAAGCAAAGAAGAGAGTCCCATGTAATGAAAAAGGAGTTAGTTCAATGGGTCTTTGATGCCAAGTAATCAACAGAGTTGCAAAAATGGGAGATAGGAGGAGATGGTTCTTAGAATCAAGTCGAGGGCCTTGAGTGCCTTCCATTTGTGGGTAATAGGAAGTTTTAAGGAGGATATATCATGACAGTTGTTTCCATTATTTGACAAATAATCAGGAGAACATAAGACTTGTTCCATGTTTTCTTCATTCTGGGCTTCCTTCTTTTTGATGTTCCCACAGAGAGAAGATAACAGGTTAGTTCTTATCTGATAAGAAAGGAAAAAATCAGATCCTTTCCCCCAAATCCATTGTGCTATGAACTGCTAGCGAACCTCCTTTCTTACCACTCTATTTATTGGAGAAATAAAGTCAATGTGTGTATTACATATTGTGGCAGTTATTTCTTTTATTAATCAACGCTTTCATTTCAGGCAAATTTATGCAGGTGCTGTGTAATACAAGATTCGGAGCATGATTCTCTTTTCATCTTGACAATCTCAGAGACACTGGGCAGAACACAAGATAGACAACTGAGGAATTCAAATGTTCACCTAGATGTTGCTCCTAGTGCTTCAAACAAAGTAGCTGCTCAGTGCTCTCCAAATTCATTCATCATTATTCCCTATCAATCTTCATCTTTCTGAAACAAAGTGTTATTCTCTCTCCAGAAGATGTAATTAATTCCCCTCTTCCCCTTGGCCATGTTAATCACTGTTCTGTAAAATAAATCCATCTTACTATCATTCAAAGAACAGCAGGCAAAGCTCCAGAAACACACCTGCACAACGGGAAAGGGAAACTCCAGCTCTCTGTCTCATGACCAACACTTATCAATCCCACATCAAATTCTATAGAGTACTGACATTGTCGGGGACTGCGAGACAGATGCTGAAATTCCAAACACAAGGAGGAAATGGGAGCTTCTCTGACTCCCTGAGGTCTCTATACTCGTGAATCTACGATTTTACTACTTTTTGAGTACAAGTGATCCCCCACCCCCAGGATATTAACTTAGATAAATGTCTCCAGGATATACTTTATTTGCCAAAGTGTGTTTAGTAGATTACTGGTTTTGCAGAATGCTAATAGGTTAACATAAGCAAAAGACTGATTAGCTGATCAATTACATTTGAAAAACACTGGATAAACAATGGTCTTCCCTGCAGGACTTCCACCAGCCTTTATTAAGCAGGCTGCACACATTGGGGCAACCCAACAAGGGGAAGGACTTTCAAATTCAACCAGAAAACCTTTCAATACATATAATCTCAAGGAGAATGAACTTCTCCCAAGAAAATACTTGCCGTCTGCTCTGTTCTGGGTAAAGGGCTGAGCCCATCATCTCAAGAACACCTCCAAGTGTTACACCTTAGAAGTAATTCCTCCAATTTTATTTCTTCATATTTACACCTTAGAAGTAATTCCTCCAATTTTATTTCTTCATATTTACTTCTGCTGGAGTTCATTGGTTTCTTGGGCCAATTCATCACACTTGTAAGGGCCTTTCTATAGTGGGTCCCAAAACTTTGGCATTTTATTGGCTAGAAGGGCATGGTAGAATTACAAATGGAGACTCTATTATGAATACACGATTTCTACATTGTTCTATAAGATCAATTCCAGCAACTATTCCTTCCAAAAAAAAATTGTGTGTGTGTTTTGGATGCTTTGTTTTACTTCTTAAGCTAGAAAAAAATGTCTATTTATTCCTGCCACTGTGTCTTCTTTCTAAACTATGAGTGATATTACCCCCCAAATGACAGTGCTTGTAGTAAAACTAAGACAACATGTTTTATGATCAGGGGATCCATAGTTATTTGCTAAATTCTGCACTTTGATAAAATTCCACTTTCAGAATGAAAGTACAGTAAGCTAGATAAATCAACATTTGGCAAATGATATTCTATGCTGACATTTCTGTTCAGGAATTGGTATTTTATTTGGGTAATAGATATTAAATTTATTAAAAACAGTTGGCTTATCTTAAGAGGTCAGCTACTAATGATGAATCTCTGTTCCTGAGAATAATTTTAGCAGCTCCTTGGTGTGCTACTAGACTCTTCTTGAAGGTAATTATTAAAAAGTATAATGTCGTTCATTTATTCAAAAGTATTTATTGATTGCTTAAGATAAGGCAAAGGGTCTGTTAATCAGAGACAAAGTACTGGGACATATGCCCAGCTTCAAGTGGTTTGTTATGTATATTAAGGCCCTGCTTTCAGCCAATTGTACAACAGGTAAGTCCCTGCTTTGAGACATCCCACCTCTTCTGGCCAAACCAACATATGCCTTCCATGTATTGATTTACGACTTTACCTGTAATTTCTGTCTCCCCAAAATGTATAAAACCAAGCTTTAACCCCACTACTGTGAGTCCACTTACTCAAATCTTCTTAGGTGTGGTTCCGGTTCATGACCCTCAAATTTGGCTCAGAATAAACCTCTTCAAATAAAAAAAAAAGTATTGAGCACTTATTGTGTATCTGTCACCATGTGGGAGGCTTGGGGCACCACGAAAATCAAGACGATGCACAGATGTCTGCTTATGCTGAAGCATGGCTGCAGATGGTACAGAAGCCTGAAGAGCCACACAGATGTGGCTAAAAAGAAAGAGGCTCAGCCTCTGTGCGTCCTCCTCTCCTTTCTCTTAACCCCAACTCCCAGTAAGGTAAAAGGTCAAACTGCAGCTCTATTTTTGCAGGGCCAGAGGAGCTAATGAAAGCACAGCAGGCATGAGTGATGGATATTTTCTGCACAGTCTGCAGGGCAGAGAAGAACAGACTGGTGGTTCTGAATGCCATGAACGGCTCTCTTACAGGTGAAGTGGAGAAGGAGCCTTCATGATCGAGGGAGGAGCCTTCTGCCAGGGTCCACAAAGCACAACCCCCCTGCTACCAGTTACATTTTTTAAGGGGTTGTGGTAGTTAAGACGGGATGAGGGGAGAGAGAGTTACTAACAGGACCTATCTTAATGTAGGTCAGTGGTCATCTACCTTGAATGTGCATCAGAATTGCAGGGCAGGCTAAAATACTGGGCTTCACCCCATAGTGTCTGATTCAGTAGGTCTGAGATAGGGTCATCCAAATTTGAATTTTTAGTAAGATCTCAGGTGCTTCTGATGCTGTTCTCAGAACCCCTTTTCTCTACAGGTGTGGAAGTTCTCAATTACTTAAATTGCTCCAGCTGCAGGGCAAACAGTAAGAAACAATATTGAGGACTCTGATTTAGGGGTGGCAGGATGGAAGAGTTGAAATAGAACCAGTATGTCTGAGAACTTACAGTGCCAGAAGTTTTACACACATTGTTTCATTTAACCAAAACAACAAGGGACAGGTTAGCACCTGTCAAAGGGAAAAGCAATGCATTAACCAGTTCACCAACAAGAGCTGTTTTCCTCTCTAAAGAGTTAAATATATGCTCAACATCAATCTGTGTGAGAACACATAATGCTCTCTTATTTTGAGCATAGTCATGTATTAAATGCTGTTTGATATTCAACTACTCTAAATAATTGGAGGAAGCTGGGTTTTCTGTCCTATAATAGTCATCACTTATTAAAGCTTTGCTTTTGTAAGAATGAGAGTTAATGCATTTGAGTCCTACTCAAAGTGGATAGAGTGATTATTACTACCCAAAGTTCCATATTTTTTTGAATATTTTATTTTCATTTAGTCTGTGATTAAATATGAATCATGTTATTTTCATAGCCTCATTCATTTGCTACATTGTAGATGTTCAATAAATTTTGCTGAATAAGTTGATCTTTCACATATTCAAAATAGGACAAATGTCTTCATGCAATTAAAGTAGCCTAAAAGCTCCCTACCCCAAAGAGTTCTTTTATGTTTGAGGATCCCTGTTTAAAAAAACCAATATAGTACTTGCAAGGAATTGTATTACTTCATTAACATCTTTATATCCATTACTCCAGAATGAAATGAGCTTCAGGGCCCAGCCTCTACGTGTATCCAGAAGGCAGATCCCTTGGTAGAGAGTGTTTGGGAGGGCACAGCAGGGTAGGGCAGAAAAGGAGAGCTTCCTGGGCTCCAAAGGAGCAATTCGAATGTTTAAGGCATCCTGGTTGGAAGAAAAGGGTAGACGAGGGCTCTGGCACCAAACCTTTCCTCCGGAGAACTGCCTTAGCTGGAAGAGATTCTAGGTGAAATGACTTACAGTATTTTATTTTTAAAGTGCTTAAATCCTAGAGCTCTGAGGCTAAGGAATCTTAAAATTCTTTTGATTAATACTTAATACTTTTTTACCAAACATCCATCAGTTATTGTGATTATTTTGACTAGACCCTCCTTGCACACCTCTGAAGCTCAGGAATCCATTTTATCAAGGGACAACCTCTTCCAAAAAGACATTATTATTAGACCAGTGATTATTAATACTACTAGTATCATTTCGTGGGAACTCTCCCTCGGCCATGGGGTGAACTATAGATAGCAACCACACCATCTCAGTTAACCCTCACAATCACAAGGTGGGTGTGAATGTCTCAATTTATGGATCAGCAACCTCAGGCTCAGAGTGTGATTGACATAGGGTATCTGGAATTACAGAGCTTAGGGTCAAATCTCAGCTTTGCCTCTGACAAGCTGCTTGACATGGGGGTGAATTGTACGAATGATAAGCATCTGGCTTATCATCTGTAAGAAGGGGGTAATAGTCATCTCATCATAAAGATTCCATAAGAAAATGTGCGTAAAGTGACTATCTGAGTGCCCAGCACATAGTAGTCCCCCAATCCTCAGGTCAGAAAATGTCAGTAACAAAACGGGGGCCACAAAGTCAGCACAAGGGGAAACTAGATCTTAAACCCAGTACCTAAGACCTTGAATCCATGTTCTCAATTTCTTCCTATTCTCCCTCCCTTTTCAATGCACACACCACAGTGCTATTTACACATGGAAGATGATTTTTCGCAGGTCATGTTTCCCCATGTAATGCAGACAGGCTTTGAAGAAGAAATAGTTGGGAGAGAAGGTGATGGAAAGATTGAATCCCATGCCCCTCAAATTCAGATAATAATTTCTCACCCATCCTGGTCTTTGTAGGAACTCAGAGGGCTTCCTTCAACAGAAATCCTGTTTCACCTGTGAAGTCCATCACTGGACAGGTCAGTGCTCTACCTTCATGAACCACCCTTTAAATTCTGTCCTTAAATGTCACAGAAATCAGTGTGTATTCAGACCACAAGTCTCACCTGCCCCCAGCCTTTCCCAGACAATGCCTGGGATTGCACATCCAGCCTTCTGCCTCCACTCCATTTTGGAGAAGAAACAAATCTGCCTTGGTGAAGCATCACCTGGCAGGAAGGAACAGCAGGAGCAGGTAGTAAAATGACTTTGTGAATGACAGGCCAAATTTCTGGGGATAGAATAGAGAGAGAAAATATAGTCTGGTAGAGATTCCTGGACTTCAGATTTAATTAACAGATTATTCTTGGAGAGTGAAATACATATTGTCTTCTATAAGTTCACAAGCTGATAAATATTTAATGGACAAATAATGAATCTTGCTATAAATATTTAATGGGGCAGTATCAAGGTATAAGAGAAGATAGGAAGTGCTGAGGGAAGGAGGCTCCAGACAAAAAGACAATTGAGTTTGAACTTGAGTGGAGACAGGTCCAGGAAGTATCAATCTCTCTGGATTTCCTTTGAAACCAGGTTGATCACATCAATAAGAAAGACATGAGCTGCTTTTCAAAATGTGAACTGCCATGGAAATATAGGAGGCAGTATGCTTATTATCTTATTCACTATTTATTTGAAAGAGAGCATTAGATTATTTACTTATAAGACAATAACTATAGAGGAAGCTAATATAAACAAAATAAAAATCTAGGTGGGATGAGATGATCATTCCTTTGAGTGGGCACAATTGTTTTTACAGGTGTATAGACTTGAGAGAGAGACATTTGCTCAAAAGGAAAACAAGTAGATGATACAGCTCTTGGGAAAGTTCTGAGATAGCTTTCATTTACATTGAACCTATCAAGTGGCCAAGATTATCTAAGTGCTGGGACTGTAAAATGCGTATGCATAGTTGTGACCCTGCAATTACAGAGCTCACCATTGGCTAGTAGAGATTATAACTCAGAAATTACTTGTAGTGTGATAGCAATAGGACAGAGCCAAGAAAGAACTCTGGAAGCATGGGCATAGATCAAGGAAGACTTTCTGGAGGAAACATCTCCTAGGTCATGCCCTAAGGCATGATTTGCTGACATTGTGATCACCTGTTTATTTGTCTGGCTCTTCTCATTCAATGAAAATCCCCATGAAGAGAGAAACCTAGGGGCATAAAAAAGGAATCCGCAAAGTGACAATTAAAAGAGTCTTGAATGTCACGGTAAGGGATTTTACTTTGAATTAATAGATGATCATTAGAGCCATAGGAAATGCCGTGTGTATGTGTGTATATGTGCACGTATATTTCTAGCCCTTGGGAAACTGTGTCCTTTCAATGGTGTGAAGTATGGAGCAGGTAGAAAGCAGAGCAGAGAATGCCTCTTCCTGAAGTTCCTTGAAGAACTTAGAAATGGGAACCAAAAATAGACTTAAGCCCCCTTTGCTCCCTGATTCTTTCTACCATCTGTCAGTCCCTCTCCCCTAGAGAGAAGCTAAGGCTGACAGTAGCAGAGTGGGTGGGGGAGTTTTCTATTTTTTCTGCCAGGCTGAGTTATTAATTAGCTTCCTGGAAGGTAGAGGAACACCAAGCTTTAGTCTTCTCACTTGACAAATATTGCACTAGAGAGGGCACACACAGCCCACCCAAGGTCACCCAGACCTTCATAATTGAGGCAGAGCCAAATTCCAGGGCCATCTGGAATTCTCTGCACCAGTTAAAACCATACCACTGTCCAAGTCTCCTCTCTTAGGGGGATGGATGCTGTATGTTTTGAAGAGGTGAACCAGGGAGATCTTTGTAGTGAGTTTTCCCTGCTTCTCAGTAAGCTAAATATTTCCTAACCTCCTTCCCAAGGACGAGCTGCAGTCCTCGCATGAACTCAGCAACAGATGCTGTTTACTTAAAGCAGCACAGTTATGTACAACCCCTCACGCACAATAGGCAACCAAGCCTTTCATCACTGGGGCCTCAGGACCCCAGGGAGGAAGGCGGACAGGTGGATGCCCTGCCTCATTCTCTGGAGGCCCATTTCATCTTTCTAATTTTTCCCACCAAGTCTTGAACTTGGACTAGGATATGGAAAGAGGGGATGGGGAGCAGTGCCAGGAGTATACAGGAAGTTCTCTGCTCTGGACCAGAACCTGATCCTCTCTTACAGCTCCAGAAGACTAACAGCACCATCGTCAGGGGTGTGTCTGGATTCTATCCACTTCTTTCACCTGGGGAGGATCTCACATTCCCTTTCACCTGGTGGAGTTCTCACATTCCCTTTCATCATCTTTTGGGTTGCCTCAACTTCACAGTACCAAGAAAACTCTTAAGACCTATTCATACTCACTAGAGTCCTTGAAGTGTCCTAGAGGATCAATGTCTGAGAAAGACCCCATATATCATGGCACAACCCCCTCTGTAAACACAAACACTCAGCAAATGACTATCGAGCAGCTAAGTGTGGGCACTGCACCCAGCACCAGGACAGTGAGGGCTCCCTCCCCTTCACAGGACTTCATGAGAAAGGAGGACACACCTTAAATGAAATTATCATTATGATTAAATACAGTGCAACTGAAACCCAAAAACACAACATGGTTTCTTTGGTGTCCTAGGGTAAGTTTATGACAGAGCCACATCTGCTGTGACTACGTCTGTGATAACTTAAGCTATTCCCTGGAGGAAGACTTCCATCCACCCTCCAGGAATTCCCTGAAGCTAGTCCTCCTTCACTTGTAGTGGTATACCATGAAAAAGTTCAAAATCCACTCTCCTGCTTCCCTTCCACTCATCTAGTGATGAAACCAAAGATTCCATCTAGACCTTCCTTCCCCTGCTGCTTCTCAGGCTAGGACAAGGACCTGGGAAGTCCCCCATGATGGCCAGGCCAATCAAATGCCTTTTCTCTCCATAGTCAGGAGCTTAAAGGACCTTAATCTATTGGGGTGTTCATACTTTTTTCTTCTTGTGACAGTAGCAATCTGTTTTTCTAAGAGAAGTCATAAATAAAACACCAATATGTAGATTTGACCAGTGATAAGTTCTCCTGACTTAATTGGGGAGCATGGGCAAGGGCTTTAAGGATCATGTCTCCCCAGCCCCTTTCCTTGGGAGCAACTCTTTAAGGAACTTCAGGACCTGTGGAGCATCATCTGATAATTGCTGGTCTGTTCTAACTCCGTATTTTATGGAGACAGCTGTGCTGTGCGCCTAGGTATAACCTCTTGTAAAGGTTTTATCATCCTGTGCCCATAGATTCACCTGTGAAATGAGGATGCTTAGACTCTTTCTACAGGGTTCTTGTTGAGGGCCTGGTGAGGTCCTAGATATCAAAACACTCTGCTAACTGCTATGCGGATCTGGGAGGGAGCACAGTGATGTTCCAAAGCCAATTCCACCAGTGTGTAACTGTGTGAATGAATCTCTCTGCACCAGTTTCTCCACCTGCAAAATGAGAACAGTAGTGGTACCCATCTACTAGCCTGATGGTGAGGCTTAAGTCAGATACCACGTATAATACGTTTCATGTAATTACCTGGGCTGTAGGAAGTGCTCAAGAAAACATTCATCTTTAATTTCCTCTTCTTCTCATTATTATTGTCATATTTATTTAAATTGTTATTCATTTTGAGAAAATGGCCTAGCTCCCCACCTTCCACCTGGACACGGTCAAGGAATAATATAGTCCCCAAACATGACGGAAGCCACCTGTGATGAGAAGGGGTCATTCAATCTGTAAAGGAGGTCAACGTGAAATAAGCTAGCAGAGAAACAAAGACAGAGATTCTAATGATATTCCTGAAAACCTATAACCAGACACATGAGGAAATGCTTATCTTTTGGATGTTTCGATTAGTGAGCCCCCAGTATTTTTCTGCTTTTTTAAAAATTTCAGATTAATATGAGGGTATGGATAATTAGGTTCCAATGTTTGCATGTGTTAGGTAGAATCCCTATTATAGTTGTGTCCCATACCCAAGAGGTGTGCCATATACCCTTACATTGTGCCCATGAAGTGGGAACATGCCAATCCTCCTCCCACCCCCCCAACTTGAATTGAATTGAGGTTCCTCCTATATGGGTGTGTATTCGATAATCTGCTGGCTTCATGTTACAATTCAGTACATTGGATACTTGTTTTTCCATTCTCGTGATACTTTACTAAGAATTAGCTTAAGATAAAAGATCCATTTCTATGGCTGAATAGTAGTACACGGTATTACATATACCACAGTTATTAATCCTTTCCTGGGGGCGATGAGCTCCCACTATTTTTAACACACACACCACCACAGAAATGGGGGGTACTTTGCCACAACCCCACATTGGACTAAGGGGAAGCTCAGATAGCCACCGCTCATGGCCATGTTTTCTGTCCTATGCCTCAGAGTCTGCATTCTCCAAACAGCCTCTGCCTTCCTCACTCTTACTCACAGAATCCAGGGGTCTTGGGATGGTCATTTGTTCTTTTTCCAAACACAGACCATGCAAGAAATTCCATGGGAATGTGCTTTGGAGAGGAAAACAGTCCAATTACTAATCCAATGAACCAATTTTTTCCTCTCATATCCCCCATAAAAGCATGTGTAGTCCCAAGTCTCTCTGCCCTACTCAGATGATGACAGAGGGTTGGAGGCAGAGCCTCATTCGGCAGTTCAAACCCACTTGCTACACAGACTGAAAAATGAAATGACTGATACCATGTAATTAGGCCTTAATTATTTATCATTTTTGGTTAATTACTGCCACTTGCGAGTTAACAGGTTGTAAAACTCTTGGGCTGTGTTTATTAAATGTTAGGCGATCATTAGCAAGGAAGTGCCATCTTCCACTGTTAATGAAATATCCGTAAAAATCCATGCCTGTGAGCAATGCAGGACTTGAGGCCATTGGGGAGACTGCTATGTGGATTTATAGCTAATTATATATTTTTGGAGTCAGTATTGCCACATTTGAGAAGATGACATGAATAAAAGGCTGCGAAGCCTCGCTGCACAGGGCAGGCAAACAGAGCGTGAAAGAGGGGTGTAGAAAAGAGAAGAAAAAGGATGAAAAGTAACAAAGGATGACTCAAAATTCTCACCTCTCTGCAGGGTCACAGTGTCTAAATGCTTGCCATTAGGAAACCACTCTTTTGAGTACAATGTTCGCCTATGTAAATGTCCCTTGGAAGGCGAATATCTGTGGGAGAAGCTCTTTAAAATTAAATGGAAAATGCAACTTCGCAGTGGCTCTTATGAGAAAGAGTTGGCAGTTTTAGCTAACAATTAGTTTAACGTGAGTTCACAGACCAACAACCTAAGTCAGCAGTAGGCTGTAATTATACAGGCATGAGGACTGAGAACAAAGGAGGTGAAACCACACGCACATCTCAACCAGGGCTGCAGATTCCATTCTGGGGATCATGGAGCATTGAAAGGCTACAGTGAATTCCTGACAAATGAACTGGTTCATCTGAGGATAGAACCCAGTTTGCTAGACAGTCTTTGGGAAGAACTGGGGATGTTTATCCTGGAAAGGCAAATGCTAGATAGCATGCTCTTTGTCTTCAAATGTCTTAAAAGCTTCCGTGTGGATTAGAACAAATTTATTCTTCATGTCTTATGGACAGAAGCCTTTCGGGCAAGTTGCAGCTTTGTGTTTTTGTGTTTTGCTTTTTTTCAAAAGGTAAAAAATGTCCATGAATAGAATGGGCTGACTCAAAAGGTATTGAGTTCACCTTCTTAGGGATATACAAGCAGAACCTGGACGGTCACCTGTTAAAGATACAGTGGAGGAATCTCTGCATTGGGTGGAAGGATGAACAAATGCATTTGAACTACTTAAAGGTCTGTGAAGTTGAGGTAATTAACACTTTAGTATCAATTAGTTGATTCCATGTCTTTTTCTGGCACTAGAAACTAAGAGTACTCAGCGACCACTAAGGATGTAGAGGTGGGTAGGATAAAACACATATACAGAAAGTAGAGGTTTGGGCAGATAAAACTAATACAATTTTGGACAAGTTATTTTTATTTGGGGAGAATTAAGTTTATATATCTTCTGGCTACTGAGTGGAGAGTGTCCAAAGTAAAATTTTTTCACTGGTGACCAGAAGAGAAGAAACAGCTTCAGTCCTAAGACTTCACTCACTCGCTGTAAATCCTGAGTTATTTTCTCATTCTGGTCCTTACTTTCCCCATCTGTAAATAGGGAGCTAAGCTTGATGGTCTTTCAGGATCTTTTTTATATCCATCATGAAATAGTCATAGATTCTAATGTGCTCTGTGACCTCAGCCCACCACTAGCCCTAACTGGGCCCCTATTTCTTCACTTAGGAAGCAGAGAAAATGATGCCTGCCTCTGAGCTGCCTCTCCAAGACGCCATAAGGAATAATGAGGCTATTTGTCGCTCCTCCGAGCTCAGTGTTGAATGTTCAATCACCATTGAGAGGTACTTGTGCGCAGACATTTCAGGTACATAATATAATATTATAGGCATAGAAAAGCATAAAAAGATTTGTAATTAAGATAAAGAATCAATCAACCTACCCTTTCTATTTTATACACCAAGCCCAAGCAAGTGGAAAGCGGCTACATTCAAGGTCACAGAGTTATATATTTGTGGATTTATATGTTTAAAGTGAAATAAAAGCCACAATTGAAATAAAAAGGTCTTGCTATTTCTCATGGATTTAGTCAATCAATGACGTCATGCTGGGACCACTGCGTTCTAGGCACCAAGAGGCACAAAAAGTAGAGGCAGGTGTGGTCTCTCTCCTCCAACATCTTACAGTCCAGAGGGAAAGGTTGGGGTTGCACAAAAATAGCTTCTCTACACTAACAGGCTGGTCAGTCAAGTCCACAGCCCCAGACAATGTGTTGCACACAGTAGGCATCAGCTACTTCTTTCATGAATGAATCCTTGAATGAAAGTTTTCTCAGCCCTGTAAAGAGCCATACAGTTAAAGCACCAAGGGGGAATCCAGAGGAGGGAGAAATGACTGACATCTGAGAAACCCCAAGAATGCTTCATGGAGAAAGTTGACCCATGGAGCTTTCAAAGATGTAGAAGACGGGCTAGGGCATCCCAGATGGTAGTTTCAGCAAGGCCAGTCAGAGAGGCAGGGAGGTATGGGTCCAGTGCTCAGAATTCTTTCCAATAGCTTCTTCTTCACTTCTGCTCATTTACCTGAGCTAGGCTGACCCCTAATTAAGGCTCCTGCCTTCCATTTCCCCCAGGTAGAATTTCATATATTCTACCCACAACTACTGGCCTTATCTTCCTAAAGCACAGCTATAATCATGGAGATGCCCATTGCCAGAAGTATATGCTGACTCCCTGCTATCAGCTGAGTAAAGTTAAGCCCCAAAGCCAGGCAACCTAAGCCTTCATGATCCGCCTGCATTGTTTCTGAGTGAATGAACTTATCACTTCTCTGCCTCATTAAGCCCCTGCTATATAGACTTCCCTGCCGTCCATCACAGACACTCCTTCATTGTTTCCATGACTCGCTTGTATTATTTTTTTCATATGAAAATCTTTTTCCTAATATCTTCAGGTTCAAGTTTTAGCCACACCTCAAGGTGTAAATATGGTACCACCTCTTCATAAAACTTTGACCTTCACTCCTAGGAAAGTTACCTGTGACCTCCTACACTGCATCACATAAAGTACCAACTCATGTTTTTCTTTCTATCTAGTTAGTTGTGTTCGTATTTTGTCTCTCCCATCAGGCAAAGGAAAATTTCCTGGAGACAGTTTGCCTAAAAACTAGTGCATACCTGGGCCCAGAGCTTAATGTGAGCTTAGTAGATCTTACTTGGGTTGCTGCCAAATTCTCACAGATTCCTCAGTGGCCATGTGTGTGGCACTCCCTTCTCTACTAGCCCAGGCTAACTGATACAGAGGTAGAGAGCCCTCGCTAAAGTTGGGGCAATCAGATGCTTGCTATGGGAATCAGAATGAGGACACACAGCGATAGAACACAGTTAAACTTGAATCTTCTCATGGCAGGCTTTACCAGTAAAATTACAGAGGTCTATTTGCTGAGGTTCCCCAGAACTGCCCTTTTTATGGGTTTTGCTGCTCTTGCTAGTTTACACGTATGGATATCATATTAGCTCATGAGGGCTGCCCTAAAAGAGACCATAACTGAAAGGCTCAAACAACAGAAATGTATTGTCCAACAGTTTTGGAAGCAGAAGTCCAAAATTGAGGTTCGAGTAGTGTCAATTCCCTCTAAGGACAGCGAGGGAAGGATGTGTTCTGGAGCCCTCTTCTTGGCTTACAGACGGCCTTCTTCTCCTTGTGCCTCTTTATATCATCTTCTCTCTCTGCACCTGTCCCTATGTCCAAGTTTTCCCTTTTGGAAAGCACACCAGTCATGGTGGATTAGAAGGCTTTCAGTACGAACTCAGCTTATCTGAACTAATTGCATCCACAGTGATCCTATCTCCAAATAAGATCACATTCTCAGAAACTGGGGCTTAGAAAATAGAAATTTGGATTGGCTGGTGGGAACAGAATTCACTGCACAAGTATTGGTTTAGCTTTTGGAAACCGTGAGCTGTTTCAGTATCATTTCAACAGTTCTCTTTTGTTGTTTTTGTAAATGATTCAGTTGGGTTGCTTGTAACCAAAGAAGCTTGACGGACCAAGTGAGTGAGCAAATGAATGAATAGGTGAGTCGGTAAAACAAAACAAAAAAGATGAGCAGGCAGAGGGATAGGGGACTGATGGGTGTGTGAGAGAGTGAGTGAATAGACACTGCCACAACCTGGCCTTTCCCCTCACTGCCCTCTCTTTCCTTCATTTCTCCTCTTCAGCTTGGAGATACCAGCACTGGAGGTCAGGGCTAGGCAAACACAAAGCACACCAGTGCCCCATCCTCACCACCCTCCTGTTGTAAAAGTTGTCAACCAGGGGGATTTTTCATTAGAGCCAATAATAAAGAAGATGAGACACTGTCCCCCTTGCTGAGCCTGTATAGTGCTTCAGGGAATGAGACAGAACATCAATTACTTAGGAGAAAAGTCACATTGTATTCAGTCACAGAACATGATGCGGGGGGTGGTCAGGGGGATGAATGTGGATGTGAGCTTTTCGTGGTCTCTGTTGGGAGAAAGAAGGCTGCCCATCAGCTAATTTTAACAAATGCCACCGATTAGTGACAGTTTCCCCAGAGGCCTGCATCTGTTTTCTCTTCCTAGCATATTAATTGGAAACTGGAATTATTGTTAGAAGAAATTAGAGTCTCTATCGTCTCTACTTTGTCCACTGAATATAGAGTCCCAGATAATTTAAGGTGACAGGAGGCAATGTTTAACCTCTTCCTATTCCTTTGAAATAGGGAATACCTATTACCTTTGGGATTCCCATCACTAATGGGCAATAGGATTCTCTTGACACATGGGGGCACTTCTGTGGGCACATGCTGAAAATTCGTCCATAGTACCATCCACAAGAGTCTCTGCTGCAGACCATTGTTACTCTGCAGCAGAATCACATTTGAGAGAAGCCGAAATAGGACACACTGGCCTATTTCTTTGACACCAACATAAGCACTTTTCTTCCTTTCTTCCATTCTCTCCTCTGTCTTTTTTTTGTTTGTTTTTTTGTTTGTTTGTTTTTGTTTTTGATGGAATCTCTCTCTGTTACTCAGGCGAGAGTGGTGTGGCATCAGTCTAATTCAGCCTAGCTCACAACAACCTCAAGTTCCTGGGTTCCTACCCTACTGCCTTAGCCTTCCAAATAGCTAGTCCCAGTTAATTTTCTTGTTTTTAGTAGAAATAGAGTCTTGCTCTTGCCCAGGCTGGTCTCAAACTCCTGACCTCAGATGACCCTCCCCCAACCCCAGCCTCCCCAAGTGCTAGGATTAGAGGCATAAGCCACCACCATAAACAGCCACACTCTCTCCTCCTTATCTTACCTCTACCACTACCCATTATTCAGCTTCGAGGAACATATACCAACTGTCTACTATTAATAGGAATTTGCTTGCAAACTTTCATGTGACTTCTCTCATTCATTGCAAACCTGTGAATATTAGTTTCATTAAGCAGGTAAGAAACCTGACAGATACGACTTACCTGACCACTCTATCGAAAGTATTCTTATAAGTTCTTTAATTACAACGCACTTCTCACTCCCAATATATCACTGCCTAATATTATCTAGCTGATTTGTTTACATACTAATGATAGGTTTTATTATGTGAAAGAAAATTCCTTGAGGGTAAGAACTATGTTGGTTTCCTGTGCTGCTGAGCCTGCACCCCTGAAATACAATAAGAACAGCTACTTGATGTATAAAGAGAAGACGTTAGCCCTGGTGATTGGAAAAGACTCCCTAAAGAGGTGAAATTTATTTTATTCTGGCTTTAAGGATTGGTGATATCAGAATAAGCATTCTGGGCAGAGAAGAAAACCAAGAGCAAAGGTGGAGAAACTGTGAGGTCCACCTGCATTTGTATTCTCATTTTCAGAAAATGCACACGAGGACTCTGGAACATGTTCATGTCATTTTTTTTCCTAAAATTCTCAGTTCCTGGCTCAGTGCCTGTAGCTCAGCAGCTAGGGAGCCAGCCACATACACCGGACCTGGCAGATTTGAATCCAGCCCAGGCCTGCCAAACAACAATGACAGCTACAACCCAAAAGTAGCCGGGCATTGTGACAGGGGCGTGGAGTCCCAACTACTTGGGAGGTTGAGGCAAGAGAATCGCTTAAGCCCAAAAGTTGGAGGTTTCTGTGTGCTGTGATGCCACGGCACTCTATCCAGGACAACAATGTGAGTGATAATCTGTCTTAAAAAAATAAAATAAAATAATAACTAAAATTCTCAGTTCCTTTCCAAGTCCCACCATGCCATTCCATTACCCTAGAGTATAATCCAAAGTCCCCACCCTGACCTCCAACCTGTGCGTGACCTGGCCTCTGCCACGCTGGCCTTTTTACTATTCTTAGAACATCTCAAGCATGTTTTCACCTCAGGAACTTTTGAACTTGTAGCTTGCTCAGCCTAGCATGCTTTGCACTGGGTATAAGTGTGGTTCACCCTTTATCTTTATTCAGTTGTCTGTTTAAAAGTCACCCCTACAGAGATGCAATTTCTTATCACTCTATTTAAAATAGCACCATCGTGTTTAATGTCTTGCCACATTGTACTTATATGTCCAATATTATATAGAGGGTGCTAAAAAATGTATACGCATTTTAAGAAAGGGGGAAAAAGTGTTAGATTTGTAATACTCCAGTCATGTTTGACTTCTACAGTTACAAGAGGTGCTCAGCATGACTCGTATTCATCGTTTGTTGTCAGTATATATTTATTTATTTATATAAAATAACAATAACAATTTTAATATTGCTGTTTACTTCCTTAAAATGTGTGTATGTTTTTGGCACCCTCTGTAGTTACTTATTTATCTCTTTCTTGTCTAATTCCTTTGCTAAAAATGTGCCCCATGGGGATAGTTTTGTTTGCTTTACTTCTGTTTAGAACAGTTCCGGGCACAAAGTGTGTACTCAGTACATTGATATTGAAAAAAGAAAACCAAATTCCCTATTGTTCAGTCTTAGAATAAGTGTATGTGCTCATATTACCACCATTTCACAGTCAGTGGGCAGCCAAGTCAGAACAAGGACTTAGGTCCCTTGGTCGGTGGGCAGCTGAGTCAGAACAGGGACTTAGGTCCCCTGTGTCCCTTAGTCTTTTTTCTGGTGTCCCAAGTGACCTTGTACATCTCTTTTGTTCATTTGCTAAGTGGATGTAATATCCCTGTTTTATCTTCACTGAGAAGTTATTTTATATGGATCGTGAGAAAGTTTCTTGTAAAATAAACAAATTCCAATGGTTACATAAGAATTTTTTAATTGTTTTTTAATTAAATCACAACTTTGTACATTGGTGCATTTATGGGGTTCAGGGTACTGCTTCGATATACAATGTGAAATGCTTCCATTGAACTAAGTAACACATCCATCACAATTATACTCATTTCTTAATAGTTTTGAAATGTACCATTGCATCATGCACATTCAGGTTCCCCTGAATAGATACTAAGAATTTAAAGAGGCAATGATGGGAATGGTTGTAATTGATTAGCTGGAGAAAGTAATTGCATTCAGTTCTTCAGGAAAAAAATGATCATACACATTTCACCATCAAATATATCCCAAGTTCCTGAGACTGTAATGCATCTATCAAGGAACCTCTGATGGAACAGCTAACTAGGGCACTGCTTGTGGAAACGAGAATAAATCCAATTTGAATGAGACATATAGCACATTTTGGGAAACATCTCAAGAATAGTTTTCAAGTGGGATGGTGACCAGCTGTTCTCCCTCTCTCCCCAGAAAGGGGGAAAACTACCACGGGGATTTATGGATTAGATGTAGGAGAGATTATATCAATTCTGAAGAAATATGGCTTTTAAGAGGCACAGAAGAAAGAAAAGGGACATAGGCTTGGGACTAGGCTCACCCTTTAGTTGCCTTTATAAAATAATTCTGGCCAGGAGCCCCTGCGCTTACAACCGTGGAGAGAGTGGCTTCTCATTATCCTTGGTATAAATTACAAATGAATTAGCTTGATTTTAAAGACCCTTCATTATCTGGCTCCTAGGATCCTCTTTAGTCTCATTTCATGCCACCTCTTGATTCACATTTGTACTGTCTGGTTTCACATATTTCACTGTGTTTTACTTGCACATACATGCACAAATACACATATCTCACTACTCCCTTCCTCTGCTTCTTTCTTTTGTACATCCTGCTTCTCAGAGCAACTTTTCTCTCCTCTTCACCTGCATAATTTTTGTATCTTAAGACTCAGCTCTGCCTTCCCTTCCCAGAAAGACTTTTCTGCAAATATATACTCCTATAAATAAAAACGGCACATGCTTTATGATCCTCTATGTACAAACCATAATTGGCATAATACATTGTATTTTAACCTTCATTAAGCTGTGTGGCAGAAACTGGGTATCTTTGCTTTTGAACTTCCTGTAAAGACCCTGTGACATAAAATGTCCTGGAGATGTTAAATGCATGGTCAACAGGGTAACACTGCAAATACTGATTTTTTGATTTCTATGAGAATAATCTTCTTAAAGGCACTGAGATCTGGGGTGCCTTTGGGAACCCATTTTATGACCATGAGCTATTCATTCCATCATGTCTCAGAGACAAGGTGGTTTCACTGACATGAAATCAAATCATGATTTAAAAACCCTGACTGTAACTTCAGAGAGTAATCTCTTTTTCCAGACTTCTCCTACGGCCATTCAAGAGCCTAGGGAACAAGTGTCAACAGTGAAGAGATACGACTGACCAGGTGGAGATCACACAATTCCTGAATGCCACAGTGTTATGTGAAACCAAGGTGAAGTACAAGGACTCATTCAGGGTGACCCTGTGGGTGGGAGATACCTAAGAATACAACTGTGCAACTAAAAAGTGGCAGCTCCCTCCATTCAGAGATAAGCATTCCATTCTTGAGTCACGAAGATTAACATAAAAACTACAGATAACCTCATAAGGAGACTTGGGCCACAGGAATAAAAACAGTGGAAATGAAGCAATGAACAAACTGCTGTAGGAACCAGGGCTCTACTGCTGGCGCCCACTGAAGAAGCCAGTGCCGCTGTTCGTGGTGCTGAATCCTCAACCCGTGTTAGAACACAACCCACTCACCATTCTCCACCCACTTCCTGAGAAGTTGCCAGGTACGTGCTGGCCCTCCATTCGTTCAGGCTCCATTGTGGCAATTGCCACAATGCATTAAAATCATTCTGTTTACATTCTGCCTCTCCCACTTGACGTGAACTTCCTGAAGCTGGGGATATGATTTGTCATACAGGCTTTTGTTAGAATGGCACTGAATTCATCTACCCATCTGTTAAATAAATATTTTAAGCACCTACTATTTACAGGTATGGTACTCAATTTAAGAACACCAGGAAAAATAAAATGTGATCATTATCCTCAGGAATCTTACAATCTAATGGGAGAGAAAAGCAAGTAAACAGAAATTATAACATGGTTCGGCATGGTGGCACATGCCCATAATCCTAGCGCTCTGGAAGGCCGAGGCAGGTGGATTGCTTGAGCTCAGGAGTTAAAGACCAGCCTGAGCCAAAGCAAGACCCAGGCTCTAAAATTAGCCAGGCATTGTGGTGGGCACCTGTAGTCCCAGCTACTCAGGAGGCTAAGACAAGACAATCAGTTAAGCCAAAAACTTTGAGGTTGCTGTGAGCTGTGATGCCACAGCACTCTAGTGAAGGTGACAGAGTGAGACTCTATCTTGAAAAAAAAAAGAAATTATAACATGGTGTCATTAAGTGTTATGATAAAGAAAAGTATCTGGGACTTTAGAAACACAGAGGAGGAGAAATTTTCATAAAAGTTGAAACAGCCATAAGAATGGTGAGACTGGAGAGATATGGGGTGGGGAAATTGAGGAATAATAAATATCAGCTGCGTTGGCTCATAGGCAAGAAAAACATGAAAGCAGAGAGTGGTTGATAGTGGATTGTAGAGGAGAAAATGTATTCATGACTAGAGATATGGCAATACAAGAGATTTGAATTTTATCCTGTGGGTAACTGAAATACATCCAATGGGTTTCATAGGAGAATGTAGGATACACTAGTTTTTTTAGAGCAGACCCATGAACAGACAGCTTCCACACAACAAGGAAGAAGCATCCAAACAGATAAATCAATTGGTATGTATTCAATTAATATTTATTGAATATAAGCATGAATAAATGAATGAATGAATTGCTAAAAAGTGAGAGTCTAGGGATTCCTTTTCCTGATAACGTTTGATGTCATTATCTACTTATGGGGACAGACAGGAGAGGTGAGAATGGATGGCAAAGCTTAAGCTCCGGAAAGTGAACATGACTGGCCCATTTTTCAGGGATGGCTGAACTGCTGATTAGGCCAGAGACCAGAAGATAAATAAAAAGTCCTCACGTGCTACCTTACAAATCAATAATTAGGAAGCAGTATACTCGGTATAAAGCACACAAAGATGGTGGAAAACAAGAGGCAAACTTTCTGCAGGATACTTCAGTTTAGATCAGCCAAAAAAGTTCAAGAAAGCTTAATGATCCATGTTGATTTATGATGTAAAAATTAGAAACAGCTTGCAACAACTCCAAACCTCCAAGGCAGCGACCCTAGTGAAAAACATGTATTCTTTTAGAGTCAGTCCTTGGAGTAGTCCTGGAATGGCCTATCAGACAGAAGAGGCCTTGAGAATACCAGAGAAAAGCATGTTAAATGCACATATTTTCCTGAACACCTCAAATACTCAGGATTCCATGTTAGACACTATGGGAGAAAGAGATAAATAAGAAGTAATTCTGTTCAAGGAATTTATAATCACATAAGGAGGGAAGGACTTTTAAGAAACACACTTATTCAACTCTAAGAACAGGTTGAGTAAGACAGGAAGAAAAATAATAACAGGGAATTACTTTCTATTAGAGGAAATAAGAATGTTTTATAGTGAGTACGTGACATTTTCCTGGGTCTTTTATGTTTGATAGACTGAAAAGGTAAGGTCGAGGGAGAGCATTCTGGATTGAGGAAATTAGGTTTGCAAAGTCATGTGGTTGGGAATGCAAAGGGCACACACTAGTGCATGAAAAGAGTCTGATTTGGCTGTGTTGTGGGGAGTCAGAATAGAAGTCAAAGGCAAATGAGGATGGAAGGGAAGTTGCAGTCAGACATGAAGGTTCTTGCCACTTATGCTGAGGAGTGTAGATTTTATTCTGGAGGGTGGTTTGGAGAGCCACTAAATGTTTCTCAGTGTGGAACTGACATTATTGGAGTACAACATGGTGAAAATATCCATTTCTGGGAGTACAGTATGTATACTTCTGAGAAAGAGGAGACCCTGTGGCTCTGTCTCCTTGTCTCTGAGAGGGCTAAGACTTGGGGCAAGGAGGAGGGAAGTGCCATCCATTACCTGTTCTTTGTCCAGGTAGCCATAGGACTCTACAGATCCTCACTTCATTACAGAGTGGCTAATGCACCAAATGAACCACCATCTCATAATTTGTCTGGCTGCATCTGGACTCAACCCATCAAGCAAATTAACTAGCAGCTTTAGTAAGGGCTTCTGGCCCTGCTGCCTTACATATTTGGACAACAGATCTGCTGCAGTAGCCACCAGAAACCCAGGAGGCTGGAATGAAGACAGAGGTGGGAGGAGAAGAGGCCCCGAGGGAGACATCCTGCAGAATTTATGGTGTGGTCAGGTTTCTGTAAAATGAGAAGAAGGAGAAGGGAGAAGGGAATTCTGATGTACTTTCATCCCTCAGTCCCCATTTAGGAAAAACCACACACATTATGGGTGAAACGATGAGTCTTTATTGGACTAGAGTGGCCTGAATGTTCAACTGGGAACAATTTTCTCCAGAATGAGGATCCAGGCCAGGTGCCGTTTGTCATTTTCATTTCTCTAACGCCACTTTTTTTTTCTCCAAAGACCTAAGGGAGAAAGCACAAATAGATAACAAATGACAACTTTCTCTGGAAATCATTCAGAATTTGGCCACCTTTACCTACACAGATTGTTCCCTCTGAGGCCTGCAAATAAGAGGCAAATTGAGGAATGCAAAACACTTTCATCCTTTGAAGTAATCATCACCCAATCCTGCTAAGGTGCCACTGGATCCCAACCGCTTGTTTTACAGTTAAGTACCTGTTGTACCCCAGGTATCAAGATCGACTTTATTTCTCACACACAGGAAAAGATAACAAAGTACAAGGAAATTAGAAAAAGATCTTGAGGTCTTAGTGAATCTCAAGGCAAGCTTAAATAGAATAAATAAATTCCAATCTAGGATATATTAATTTAAAAACTCAAAAAACAGACTAAAAACAACCATATGCCATGTTAGAGTATTGGGATATGTTGCATTTTTTTCTACATTTTAATTCAGAACATGAGTCAATTCTAATACAGAGTACAAGAGTCAAGAATTCATTATGCTAAAGATGTAAAGGACGACTGATTTAACGAGACAAGGAAAAATCAAGAGGCGATAATATTTTCAAGCACAGGATGATACATTTTTCCAGAGACTGGATACAAAGTCAACAATGAAAACCAACAGCTTCTACTTTTTTTCTCCTCCTATAAAACACGCCACACTAGCACTGTGAACCAACCCCATGTCATTATACCTTCAACCCATATCAGAACTTGTTATTTGTGGTGGTAAAATGAGAAGTTGAGGGGGCCTTGAACTTCTGAGATTCATTACTGTGTTTAAGAATAATGTGTGGATTTCATAAAATGTATATTTTGGGTTCCAGCTCCAGATGTTATAAAGGACATAGAAAGTTGATAGCAGAATCACCCAGGACCCCTGACCCCCAGGCCACTGCTATCCAGCCTCATCCTGCTGCCCAGATCTGGACCCCTTGCATCTCTGCTCCTTGGGATGCATTCAAATGCCTCCTCTCTTTTTCCTTCTCATTTCTCTAAACAGGCTGGCTCTGAAAGTCAAATTGGCTCCTAGAAATCAAGCCAGGGAATAACCTGACTACTTCTTGCCGAGAAGTAATAATTATGGCCCTGGAAGGATGCAATCTGCATACATTATTGCAAGTTATGCCAACAGAATGTCAACATTTGTGTCAGGAGGAATCTCGAGCGGCAATTACTCCAGGTCCTGGCCTGGCGTTCTGAGACAGAGTTGGCGGTGCTAATTGCAGGGGAGGTGAACTGGCAGGTGGGAGAGTTACACGGAAGGAAGGCAGAAGGGGAACCACAACCCTGAAGGTCAGTGTGGGGTGGAGATGGAAATGAACTTGGGAGTGGATGGGGCATGGGAACAGTGGGGCTGTAGGTGTTCTGTGCTAAGATGGTAGAGAGGCTAGTCACAGGCACACTCACCATTTAGTTCCAGATTTTCCCCTGCCTTTAGGGGTCTACTTT
Source organism: Perodicticus potto (assembly GCA_963574655.1). Taxonomy (NCBI): domain Eukaryota; kingdom Metazoa; phylum Chordata; class Mammalia; order Primates; family Lorisidae; genus Perodicticus; species Perodicticus potto. The sequence goes on along the minus strand of CAUYRH010134887.1, from coordinate 1,730 downwards.
CTCTTAAACACCATGAGCATCTGAGACTTTAATGTCTGCTCCTTAGTGGGAGGAGGACAAAGTGACAAACTCCACCAATATATCGAGTCATGCATTCATTTGTTTGCTGAGCAGCTGCACGTATCAAACACTGTACTATGGGCTGGGCATACTGAAGGGAAGTGGGTCCAGTCCCTGCTCAGAAAGAGCTCAAAGTCAGGTGCAGAGTAGACCCATGAATAGACAGCTACCACATAATATGGAAGAAGCATCAAAACAGATAAACTTGCAACGTGCTCTGAGAAGGTGGTGATAACAGTGAACTGGGACTGGAGAGAACGAAGGGATACATGTCATAAGAAGGTTCGAATTTGAGCTGTGATTTAAAGGATGAACGAATGGAAATTTACCAATGGTAGAACTGTCAAGAGGAGGGAGGAAGTTCATTTACATTATAAATGAAAATAGAGGCTCCACTACTTCGAATAATCAATTAGAACTGAATGTGAGAATAAGCAGTAAAGTATAAAAGTATAGAAAAATCTATCTACGGAATTGACTTATTGAAAGGAAAAGGAAGTTAAAGAGCTCGCCTGTAATCTTGCCTCTGCTATCTAAGAAAGGTAAGTAGCGTGTATTGGGTAACTTGTAAGTGTTGGGTATTTTGCACGCAACATCTTACTCAGTAGATATACAATGTTGTCTGAAGTCATTTTGCAGTTGCAGAAACTATCTGAAAGGAGTGACAAACTTTGCCCAAAGTCACGCAGTGGAAAAGGACACAAATTACAAAGCTAGTCTTCAGGCTCCCGGAGCTGTATTTCCCCAGTATCCCAGGTAGCTTGCCAGACAAGTTGGCTAAACACCGGGGCTGTGTTTCCTCACTTGTAAACAGAATGATTATATCAGCTCAAGGTTTTCACTTTTCTCCTAAAGGGCAGCTAAACAGCAGAGAATAATGGCAAGCTTACTCCTGGTTGTCTGGGGAGAGGGTGAGTAAACAAAGTGGCCTGCCACAGATACTTCTTTGAAGTCACATGTTTTATTTTTGGTAAAAAAGATTCTTGCAGTCTTCTCAATGTTCTATCTCTGTTGGAATGCACAAATGTCTTAGGTTGCACATAAGTTAAATTACTTAATTTTTTTTCTTCCCAAAGGACTGAGTAAAACTGATGCTTCAGGAAGTAGAGGTCAGTGTCTTTAAAGGTGGGGGAAGAAGAGCCGGAAAAAGCCATTTCATCTTGGAGTTCAGGTTCCAGGGAGCCTTGAATTTTGGTTGCAAGGCAGTGGCAAATTTATGCAAAGGAATAAGGTGAGACCTCATCTCAAAAGGGGTTTCTAAGGGAAGTTCATCAATCCTTAGAACTACATGGATCAGAGAACAGGAGACTACAGTGACCTCAAGAGAAAAATCTTAAAAACACAAAACCTTCCAGATCTTCTCTCCCAGAAACCCAAGCGTAAGATGCAGATTCTAGGCTCGGCGCCTGTGGCTCAACAGGCTAGGGCGCCAGCCATGTACACCTGAGCTGGCGGGTTCGAATCCAGCCTGGGCCTGCCAAACAACAATGACGGCTGCAACCAAAAAATGGCCAGGCGTTGTGGCGGGTGCCTGTAGTCCCAGCTGCTTGGGAGGCAGAGGCAGGAGACTCGCTTGAGCCCAGGAGTCAGAGGTTGCTGTGAGCTGTGATGTCACAGCACTCTACCCAGGGTGACAGCTTGAGGCTCTGTCTCAAAAAAAAAAAAAAAAA